>VMDO01010631.1:38238-70870 GCA_007922755.1 Pedetes capensis | reverse complement strand
TCATGTTTGGAAGAGTGGCAGGTCAACGGAAAAGAGGAAAACCCTCCACCAGATGGATTAACACAGTGTCTGCAACAATGGGCTTAAACATAAATAAGATGGTTTGCCTGGCACAGAATCGGCAAGTGTTTCGATCTGCTGTACATAGGGTCGCTATGAGTCGGACTCGACTCGACGGCACCTAACAACTACAACAACATAGTTCTTTAATAGTTTGGTCTCAGTTTTTAAATTAAAAAGTGGTTGTTACAGAAACTACATATGGTTCTTAATTTACCATGGTTCCTCGCATGATTTTTCAGCTGTACAATGGTGTGAAAGAGATATGAATTCACTAAAAATATATTTCAAATTTTAATCTTTTTTGAGGCTAGTAGTCATGCAGTATGATACTCTCTCATGATTTTGGGCAGAGGCAGTGAGCCACAAGTCCCAGTCAGCCAAGCCATCACAAGAGTAAGAACGCGTAATCTATAGTGTACTGTGTAGTGAAACTATGATATTGGTAGCTAAGGTATATCAAAAGCTTCTTCACCTGACAATATTTTCAATTTCGGATGGGTTTAATCTGGACATAACCCAATCAAAATGGTGGAGTGTCCAGACTGCAAATCCAAAACAGATACAGAAAAAGATTTTCAGTCTACAGTATTACCAATATATTTGGGACATTCTGATGCTTATGATTACTCATCAATGCACAGCATTACTCAGTCATTGGCATCCCATTCTTTTTGAAGTTCAAAGACTATAAACAGATTTTGGCACAGATTTAATATGCATAGTAGAAATCCTGCAAATTATTTTTTATCAATAGGATTTAATGTGTTTCAGAATTCTCAAATTCTTTTTATTTCCTTTGCTTCTACATTTTCCATTGGACTATTTCCCATTATCAATAAAAATGTTTCTTTTTAACTCATGGATATAAAAACAGTGCACCAAACTCGGTGTGGATATGGAAAGTCATGGATCCTTATATCTGGTTCTTCCAACTATGTTCCTTTTTTCATTCTATTCAAATTGCCTCCTCAGATATTATCTCATTTTGCAAACAAAAATATTTTCAGAACTGCAGAATTCCATACTATTTTCACAAAACATTCAGAGTTTAATAGATGCCAAGAAATTTTTTTAAAACTTTCACTTTTAAACATATATTTGAGGTTTCAGGAACTGAGAACTCCATTACTATTGAGAGTCAACTCCTCTTCTTATTCTTAGGGAGAAAGATATGTTAAGTTTGGCTTCTTTCACTTGGTCAGAGATCATTCATTGTATATTCATTCTTTTCTGTATACAGCTACCATATAACCAAATGAAAAAAAACTTGCATGTACTTCATAGATATAGGATAAAACCAGTATTCAACAAGTTCTGAGCAGAAAAGAGGAAAAGGTAAAATATTTCTCTGTGGACGCTGGAATACAATACAAGCAACATAAGGAACTATGTGGTCATTTCTCTAAAACTGCTGGTTAAAGTTGTAGTTATGAAATCTTTGCTTCATCTATTTTGTAAAATACCCTATCCTTTCTACTCAAATTGTAAATCTTCAAAAATTTTTGCCATTGTCACCTTTCATCAAAGTTCTCTAGGTCAAATCAGGCGGCATTATGCCTAAGATGGTATATTTTCTCTAAGCCACTCTCTATACTACATTTTTTTCCACTGAAGAGATGTCAGTTACCCAGTCTCATTGAACACATATGGTTAAACCTGAGTCCAATCAAAATGAGACTGGAAGGATGACTGTGTGTGGATCCTGGCTTTTCCCAGCATCAGTTTAACATGAGTGTGTGAATGGATAAGGACATATCCCTCCCTACTTGTAGCAGAAGGGAGCTAAGATGCTTTCTCCTGATGAATCAGAAATAATTCTGACAATCAAAACTGATTAAATCTAAAGTAGATAAAGTTATATGCCATAAAAAGAAGTTGAACATATTTCAGTCATTCAAAAGTTTCCATTTTTTAATATAAAAATATATACCCAAACTTCAAGAGGGGAAGGGAACATTATATTCAACGGTGTGGCCTCTAGACTTCATGTCCTTCATTTTACATTAAATAATTTCTTATACAATTATCACTGCCAAGCCTTCTATATATCAGCTATCACTAGAGCATCAAAGTAGTGCTGTTAATCTAATTACGCAATATTCAATTATCTGTATTAGGGGGAAAAAGATATACTGCCACTTTCTGCCAGAGTCATTATTGATTAAATGTGGAAGGGTTAGGAAGAGCATCTCTGAACCCAGATTTTCAGGCTTCTTGAGCCAAGATTAAAGTGGAGTTTGGACAAAAAGTTGATTCTTGAATTTATTCTAGTTGGTACACTGAGCACTAAAGCAAATCGTCAGCCTCCGGCAATTGATTCCTTTGGGGAAATCACTTGATCACTTTTAATGCAAGTTATCCTTGAATTTATAATTATATTCTGTGAATTTGGGTAGAAATATCAAGTATGAAGACATGAAAATTGGCTTTGATCAAGGAACCTTGCCCTCAAAGGACATTGTTATTGTTGTTAGGTACCATTGAATTGGGTGTAACTCATAGAGAGCCAATGTACAACAAAACAAAATACCCCTGATCCTGTGCCAGGCACCTGATTATTTTTTATGTTAACCCTATTATTGCAGACACTTTTTAAACCTATCTTGTTGAGGGTTTTTTGTTTTTTTCCTTGACCTGCCACTATCCCAAACTTGACGTATTCTCCAGGGATTGCTCCCTCCTGACAACATGTCCAAAATATGTAAGATGCGATCTAGCCATCCTCACTTCCAAGGAGCACTCCCATTGTACTTCTTCTAGGACAGATCTGTTGGTTTTTTTGGCAGTCCCTGGTACATTCAATATTTGCATCCAGCACCATAACTCAAAAGCATCAGTTCTTCTCCTATCTTCCTTTTTCAATGTCCAGCTTTCACAGCCATATGATCCAACTGAAAATACCATAGCATGAGTCAGGCACGCCTTTGTCTTCAATGTGATGTCTTTAACTTTCAGCACTTATTAAAGAGGTCTTTTGCAACAGCTTTTCCAAGTGCAGTACCTCTTTTGATTTCTTGACTGCTGCTTCTGTGGGTGTTGATTGTAGAACCAAGTAAAGTGAAATCTTAGACGACCTCAATCTTTTCTCCATGTAGCATGAAGCTGCATTCTGACCCAGCTGTAAGGATTTTTGTTTTCCTGATATAGAACCTCAATCCATACTGAAGGCTGTGTTCTTTGATCTTCATTAGTAAATGTTTCAAATACTCTTCACTTTCAGCAAGCAGAATTGTGTCATCTGCATAACACAGGTTGTTAATGAATCTTCCTCCAATCATGATGCCCCATTTTTCTTCATAAAGCCCACCCTCTCAGATTATTTACTCAGCATAGAGACTGAATAGGCTTGGTGAAAGGATACAGCCCTGAGACACACCTTTCTCAACTTGAAACCAGGCAGTATTTCCTTGTTCTGTTCAAATGACTCTCTTCTGGTCCATGTACAGATTCCTCATGAGTACAATTAAGTGCTCTGAATTCCCATTCATCACAATGTTATCCATAACTCATTTTGATCCACACAATCAAATGCCATTATGATGTTGAGATATGTTCCTACTATGCCCAATTTCCTCAGGACTTTTACCATGAAAGGATGTTGCATTTTGTTGAAGCCTTTCTCAGCATCAATGAGATGATCCTGGGATTTCTGTCTGCCAGTCTCTTGATATGTTGAATTACATTAATTGATTTTCATATGTGAACCAGCCTTCCATTCTGTGGAATGAAGCCCACTTGATAATGCTGTATGATCTTTTTTATGGGTTGCTGAATGCAGTTTGCCAGAATATTAGGGGGGATTTTTGCATCAATATTCATCAAGGAAATTGGTCTATAGTTCTCTTTCTTTGAAGAGTTCTTGCCCTGTTCTGATATCAAGGTGATACTGGCTTTGTAGATTGAATTTGGACATATCCATTCCTTTTCTATTTTACAAAATAATTTGAGGAGAATAGGTATTCTTCTTTGAAGAATAGTAAATAGTTAAATAGAATAGTTAAATAGAATAGTTAAATAGTAAATAGTTAAATAGAATAGTTAAATAGAATCAGCTGTGAACTCATCAGAATATGGGCTTTTCTTTTTTGGGTTTTTTTTTTTATTACTCTCTAATTTGATGAATGTAATGGATCTGTTTAACTTGCCTATGTCCTCCAGGCTTAGTTTTGGTAACTTATACATGTTATGGAATTTGTCCATTTTGTGTATATTTTCATTTTGTTGGGAGTACAGTTTCTCAAAGTGGTCTCTAATGATCTTTTTGAGTCTGACTGAGGGAGTGTCAATTTTGTTGACCTTCTCAAAGAACCTGATTTTTTGACAAAGGATATTCAATGGAGAAAAGATAGCCTCTTCAACAAATGATGCTGGGAAAACTGGATATCCATGTGCAGAAGACTGAAAATAGATCCTATCTCTCAATCTGTATGAAAGTCAAATCAAAATGTATCGAGACCTCAACATAAAACTAAAAACCTTAAAACAACTGGAAGAAAAGACAGGAAATACACTCCAACATATAGGCATAGGCAAGTATTTCCCTAACAAGACTCCAATTATCTCTGAAACTGCACCAAGAATTGACAAATGGGATTACATGAAACTAAAAAGTTCTGTACAACACAGGAAATAATCAACAGAGTAAAAGCAGAGCTCACAGACTGGGAGAAAAATCTTTGCATCCTACACATCCAACAGAGAGCTAGTTTGTAGAATATGAAAAGAACTTAAGAAATCAAATACCAAGACAACAAATAACCCAATAAATAAATGGACAATGGAACTGAACAGAAAGTTCTCAAATGAAGAAGTGTGAATGACCGAGAAACACATGAAAAAAGTGTTGAACATCCCTGGCCATTAGGGAAAGGCAAGTCAAAACAACACTGAGATTCCATCTCACTCTAATAAGAATGACCAAAATTAACAAAATAAATAATAACAAATACTGTCAAGGATGCATGGAAAAGGAACGTTTTTACACTACTAGTGGGACTATAAATTAATGCAGTCACTCTGGAATTCAATATGGAGATATGTTAGAAAACTAAGAGTAGAACTGCCATATGACCCAGCTATACCACTCCTAGGAATATACCCCAAGGAAGATAAGTCATTATATCACAGGGACATCTGCTCTTCCACATTTAATGCAGCACTCTTCACAATTGCAAGGGTATAGAATCACCCAATATGTCTATCAAGAATGGAGTGGATTGAAAAATTGTGGTATATATATACACAATGGAATATTACTCAGCAATAAAGAAGAATTAAATTATGTTACCTGCAGCAAAATGGATGGAATTAAAGGACACGTTCTTAAGGAAACAAATCCAGTCTCCAAAAGAGAAATACCATATGTTCTCATATGTGGGAGCTAACTCCCACATGGAAGAAATAAAATCTATACATATGTAGATGTACAAATGATGAACAATAATACTATGTAAGATGGGAAAATATAAGAAGAATAAAAAGAAGCAAGGAAGGTATCCATGAGTAGAAGAAAGGTGGAGGAAGGAGGGAAGAGGAGGGGAAATAAAGTAGAGGGGAAAAGAAAGAAAGGAAAATCTCAAAATGTGATACCACTATATGAATGCATGGAAAAAATAGGGGAAAAGAAAGAAAAACTTAATGAAAGTATGACACATGAATGCATGCCATTTTTATTACATATTAACCAAATGGTTCTGTAAAATATGTAAGTTGAGGAAAGTGTAACCAAAAGTGATGTAATAGTTGCATAATGGAAGTAGCAAAAGTCATTATGCTATTCCCCATCAACACATAAAGGAAAGAGGAAAAAGAAAATCCAACAGCACTGTGTATCCATGCCCAAACATCCATCAAAGACACATATCTCTCTACAAGGAAAACTTCAAAACATTAAAGAAAGAAATCACAAAGGATAATAGAAGGTGAAAGGACCTCCCCTGCTCCTGGATTGGGAGAATCAATATTGTAAAAATGGCTATACTACTCAAAGCAATTTATACATTTATTGCAGCCCCAATTAAAATTCCAATGACAGACTTTGCATAAATAGAAAAAATATTCCAAAAATTCATATAGAAACCCAAAAGACGATGTATAGCCAACAAAATCTTAAGGTGCAAAACCAGTGCAGGCAAGATCACAATCCCTGACTTTAAACTCTATTACAGGGCTACAATATTAAAAAACAGCTTGGTACCAGCACAAAAATATGCCTGAAGACTAGTGAAACAGAACTGAAGATCCAGACATACACCCATGCAACTATAGTCACCTAATCTTTGACAAAGTAGCTAAGCACATAAATTGGAGAAAAGACAGCCTCTTCAATAAATTGTGCTGGGAAACTTGGCTTTCCATCTGCAGAAAATGAAAACAGACCCATACCTCTCAATTTGCATGAGAGTCAACTCAAAATGGATAAAAGACCTCAACATAAAACCAGAAACCTTAAAATTACTAGAAGAAAAGATAGGAAACATGCTCCAACACATAGGCATAGGAAAGTATTTCCTTAATAAGATTCCAATTGCTCAGGAAATCACACCAAGAATTGACAAATGAGATTACATGAAATTAAATAACTTCTGTACACCAAAGGAAACAATCAACAGAGGTAAGGAAGAGCCCACTGCATGGGAAAAAATCTACATATCCTACATATCCAATGGAAAACTAATTTCTAGAATTTACAAAGAACTCAAGAAAACAAATCCAAAGACAACCAATAACCCAGTATACAAGTGGGCAAAGGAATTGAACAGACAGTTCTATATGAAGAAGTTCATAAGGCTAAGAAACATAGGAAAAAATGCTCAATATCTCTAGCAATTAGGGAAATGCAAATCAAAACAACTCTGAGATTCCACCTATCTCCAGTAAGAACAGCTAAGATCAGCAAAACAAACAATAACAAATTTTGACCAGATTGTGGAGAAAAAGGAATCCTCTTATACTGTTGGTGGGGCTGTAAATTGGTTCAATCACTTTGGAAGTCAACATGGAGATACCTCAGAAAACTAAAAATAGAACTGACATATGAGCCAGCTATACCATTACTGGGAATATACCCAAAGGAAGATGAGTCATCATACCACAGAGATACCTACACCTCCATATTCAATGCAGCACTCTTCACAATAATAAGGATATGGAACCAACCAAGGTTCTCATCAACAGAAGAATGGATTTAAAAAAATTATGGTATGTATATACAATGGAATACTACTCAGCAATAAAAAATGAAATAATGTCATTTGCAGCAATATGAATGAAACTGGAGAATATCATCTTAAGCAAACGAACACAGGATCAAAAAGAGAAATACCATATATTTTCACTCATGTGGGAGCTAAATATTACTTAAAGGAAGGGAAAATCCTATACCTAAGTCGATATATAAAAATGCCCAATTAAACTTAGTGAAGAAGGGGCAATATGAAGAGTAGAAAGAAGGAAGGAGGGAACTAGCAAAGGGAAGTAAAGATTGCAGAAGAAGGGATGGGGAGGGGAATCAATGTAGAGGGATAAAGTGGGAGAGGATAATCTCAATGTAAATGATGCAACTTCATGAATACATGAGAAAATAGGGTAATATAACCCAAATATGCATATGAGTTTTACTATATATTAATTAAAAGTTTCCATAAACTTTGTAAGTTGATAAATAGTGTAACTGAAAGTGATATAATACTTGATAGCAGAAAAAGTCAATGCTGTATTACTCTGTACCCCACCAATATTTACCACTAAAGGGAGAAAAAAAAAGATACATATTTCTAGTATTTCATGCAATCAAGAGAATTTTTCTTAAAATACTTTATATGAAGGCTTATGAATATCAAATGACATAATGTGATATGAAGTAAATTTTGAACAAAATGTTTAACTTATTGCTAATTCTTAGATATATGTAAGAAAAGAAAAACCACTGAACTATAATTTAGATTGCTTGATTTGTAGTTAACAGACATGTTTAGTATTGTCTGGGAGACAATGGCAAGTTTTATAACTCCTCTGTGCTTTAAATTCCTCAACTTCAAAATAAGAATTTGAGAGTGCATATTCCCTAAAGTCTCTTTTTCTCATTTAAAATTCTATAATTCTATCATACCTAGAAAACAAAACACAAGCATATGTTCTTATTACCACAGTGCTGAGGCACGAGAATGACTCTTACTTATCTTATGAGCCCTAAAATGAGGCTGCCCCAATCAAACAGGATATAAGAGAGGGTATGGAAGAAGGTAGACAGAAGGCTATTAATCCAAGACCTGATTAGCAAATGTCTATTTATATTAGTGTCGTACTCTGAAAATGCTTTTTAGAAAATAGATTACTCCACTCCCAGCTTAAAAAAAATCCTAAAATTACAATATTTAAAATAGAAAATATTCTTAGAGGCTTTTCAGAGATATCTGTGGATCTTTTTTCAAATTTTAGATAGAATTTTGAAGTGTACATTTCTCTAAAAAGCCTCTGGGACACTGTCCATTGGCTCATGTGGTAATTTTTCTAATGTTTCAGACAAGAACAAAAAGGAGGACTATTGTCAACTTTCCAAATTCTGCTCTATGGTTAAAAAAAAATGTTGAGTTTCCTATATTATATTATCCTAAATCTGGACCACAAATGGTAGCTTTCTCCTATGTAGTTATTGCTAGTCTCTAGTGGATAAATTCGATCCTGCTTCCTATCAACACACAAAAACACATGTGTAAGAATCATAAAATTTGTCGCTAGAGTAAACTTGAGTAAAGCTTTTCTAATAGTACTCATTTGTGATTCATTAATCAAGTCATTTAACCTTTATAAGCCTTCACTTCCTCATTTATAAAAGAAAAAGAACTGTGTTAGATGCTACAGTTGTTTTCAAGTGAGCCTATCCCATTGAGTCTATCCTAGAATTCTAAGAACCTATAATTTCCACCAATGATGATGACCTGGGCAGAAACTCACCATGTGGGCTGCCCACATCTGAGCCCCTGGTGTTTCTGCAGTGCAAATAAAGGGGGTGTTTTCCTAACAAAAATAATAAAATAAAAAAAAAATTTTTTAAAACCTTATGCTTTCTAGCTCATATCTTTTATTTTTGTTTTTTGATAAATGACTCAATTCTACTTTGTACTTAGACTTTTATGATTATAAAAATGTACTTGCATGATTTGTATTGGATCTTAAACAAAATATTATAACTCAAATACATTTTTTCTAGAAGGTAATAAGATGATGCTTTAACAAATAGGATTTTGTTCCCAAAATAGCAATGAATATTTTTGAGTGCTTTACATTTAGCCATTTATATACCCAAAATATATTGTGACATGAATATAGTTATTTCCATCACATTATTGAGAAACTAAGGTTTAGAGGTTAAGCAACTTACCCAAGCCCCAGAAGCAACATGGTGGATGCAGGATTCCAGCAACATTCCTGTCTTCATAGGCCACACTTTTAAGTGAGTCTAGATGATGCTACCTTGAGTCTATCTGAGAGAGCCAACATCAAAAACCAAACAAAATGACTTTCTAATCACAAATAAAAAAGTAAATAAATAATGCAAGGACACAGATTTTTAGCCTGTAGAAAAATTTTACATAATTTTTCAAGCCTTTAGTAAGTAATATTTTTCTTTTTGAAAAAGAAGAGAATAATCACAATTAAAGCAAGCTCAAGGACATTTGACACTCAAATCATAGGACAAGAGTGGATTATAAAACATCATTCTCTTTTATTTCTTGCTTTCAGGTTGATCTAAAACATGTAACTAGACATGGAAGCCAATTTATTACCTATATAATCAAGAACAGAGAAAAAGTGGGGAAATAAAGAGAAATTATTCATTAAATATTCTCAAAGTATTTCATGTCCCCTTTTTACCACTTGCAACTAGACAAAAGACAGCTGTATTTTAAATAAAAGATTCTTGGCTAACACTCAAGATACATTAAAATAAAATGGCCTCAATTTATAAAATGATATGAAATTTGATAGCCTATAACAGTCTTTTTATGTAAAACATAACAATACCCTGTAGCTTAGGAGAAATTGTGTGAAATATACCTGTAAACCATTAAGAAACCTTTTGTTACAAAATTCTAAAATGCTGATGCAGCCCTGGTATCAGCAAATATATCATTTTATTGCAGATACTCAAGACCCACAGCAATTCAACAGAAAATTAATTAGCATCAGCTCACCATAAATCTCAACAGTATTAGCTAAAATGCCAATTTTGTAATCACTTTTCATTAAAGCCAAAAATACTAATTAAAATTGATTTTTGCCTGTGCTTTGGTAAACGGCTGCCAGTTAATGGCTTTCAGTGGTAATGCAGACCTTTTGTTAAATTAATTTTGTATGTTGTCTCCTTCCCTTTTGTAAAGATAATAAAGTGTGAAGGGATGAGAGATGTAGGTGCAGGAAAGGGCAGTTCACATTCAGGAAGAATAGTGAACTAAAGTATTCTGAGTCTTTTGCTAAAGCTGGCATAACTATGTTCCTTTTCAAGCTGTTTTCCAATATTTTGTTTCATGAGTCCTTTAACAAATAAATTATATCTCATTCTTATAAGTGGCTTGAATGATTAAATAAATTCTTTTTAAGAGAATTTTTGAGTAAAGTTATATTCTTATATAAGTGATGTAATCCCTTTGTAAAGAAACCATTCCATGAACTTAGTTCCTGTTTGCACTCTCATTCAGAACCAATAAAGATTCATTTAAGTCTCAATCTATGTTAAACAGAAGCTGATGGCCAAATAAACGTCAAATCCTTTTCATGTGGTGCTAAATAGACAAATAACAAAACATAAATCTCTTAAGGAGTAATCCACAGTGGCTTTAGTTGTTCTTTCAATTTTTAAATTACTTTTTAAAAAATGAATTGGGCCCAGAATTGAGTTTTTGGTGGTATCAGGATGGGATAGACAAAGATTAGGTTTGGGGTCTCTTCTAATAAGTAATAAGGTGGGTTACTGTACTCAGGGCTTCTAAGGGACTACATATTAACTAGACACAGGCAAAGCCAAGTTCAGAGTTCTATGAATATAGAATTAAAAATTGGTATTCTTTCTAGATTTGTTGTTGTTTTTAGGTGCTGTCAAGTCAGGCCTGACTCACAGCAACTCTAAGTACGACAGAACAAAACACTACCCAACACTGTGCCATGCACATAATCTTTGTAAGTGTGAGCATATTGTTTCAGCTGCTGTTTCTTCTCATTTTGAGTCATGCCACATCAGCAAAAAGAGGTTTTAGGGGCTTTAATATATTCCCACCATTAAGGTCAACTCTAAGAGGGAAACTTCCTCAGTCATTTCTTGAATGTCTTCTGCCTGTGGAGCTCATTTACCAGCACCATATTTGACAGTTCTTCTCTGCTATTCATAGAGTTTTCAATAGCTGATTGTTTTGGGAGTGGGCTGCCAGATTCTACTCCCTAGTCTGTCTTAGTCTAGAAGCTCAGCTGAAACCTGTTCACTATGGGTGGCCCTTTTGCTTTCTATACAAGTGCATAGCTTTCAGCATCACAGCAACACAGAAGCTCCATCAGCATGACAAGCTGACAGACACATGGGGGATTTCCAAATTTAGATTATGCATACGGGAGAAGATATAAAAAAGATCATGAATAAGATGAGGTCCCATATTTTTAGACCAACTACAGAGAGGCAAGGGCAGGCAGAAAACTAGTTTTATACATAGTGTCTGGACTCAGGGAACTACATGGAATCTCCATCATTTTTTATAAGATTCTGTAATTCTAAGGTTCTCGATGCAACAGAGGTTTAGCTCAATTGGCAGAATGCTTACAATGCACACTCTGAAGCCTGGGGTTGGATCCCCAGCATTCCAAAGTGGGAGAAGGACCTGTTAGCCCACTCCCAAAACAATCAGCTATTGAGAACCCAGTAAATAGTAGAGAAGCACTGACATTGCCAGGCATGGCACAGTGTCGGGTAGTGTTTCGTTTTGTTGTACATAGGGTCAGTAAGAGTCTGATCCATATTGACGGCACCTAACAACAAGGTTTCCACTCCCTATCCCTACCTCTACACTTAACTATTAAAACTACAAACTTAGACTTTGTATTCTACTCTCATGCAAAACTAAAATACATTTCTTTTAAATGTTAGTTAATAAATAATAGTTAATAAATAATAGTTGTGCATCTCTCAAAATTATTTACGATGAGTTCACATGGAATTATTTAGTACACCCTTGACACTGAAGCAGCATAAATCCTGACCATTGAGAATCCCCCAAAGCAGAATTATCGATATGCCAACTATCTTCCATCCCAAATGGGATAAAATGTAACTGGAAATTTCAAGTTGGACTATGAGTTTATAAAAAGAAAGTCATTTGGGGCTCTGCATGAACTTATCTACTATTTTCTTACGATTTTTTCATCCACGTATTTTTTGCTTACATATATGTGATCATATTTTCAATTCAAATTTTTAAGCATCATTAACAGAATTTTCAAAAGTTTTACATAGAATATGAAGGGGTTATTTGTGATGAATATTTTCTTCTAGAGCATTGTTAGACATCCCCAATATCTGAAACTCCTCAAAACATACATCATTAAGTCATGTTACATGAGTTTAAATTATATAGAAACTGGTCATGTCCTGGCACCCTTTGGTTTTTCTATACGTGCCTACTTTGAAGTGAATGTTTAGTGCTGTGTCCCAGAGGTGTAAGTCATTTTGCAATTGTTGGCAAGGTATTTTACCACTTACATTAAGTGGTCATCAAATATGGAAAGAGATTCTCTTTAGGTTAGGTTTAAGAAATGAAGCATAAAAAGAAACACTTGTCTTTGTCATTGGACACAGCATGGAAGCAGAAACCTTGTCACTGGGAATAAAGTGAAGGCAGAAAAAGCAAAATTTCAGTGAAATATCACAGAAGTAATTTTTCTCCCATGACATGGAATTTGATTTAAACTACAATATTTAACTTGGGAGAAGGACCTGGCAACCCCCTCCCAAAAATCAATCTGCCATTGAAAACCCTATGAACAGCAGAGAAGCACTGACAATAGTGTTTCCCCTGTTGTACAGAGGGTCGCTATGAGTCGGATACCGACTCGATGGCACCTAACAACAACAACAACAACACAATATTTAACCAGATCTCTGAATTTGCATTAAAATGACTAAAGGAGAATTCACTGAAGAATCACACACAATTTGTATCATAATCACTACTTTTCTTCAATTAGTAATTTTTATTGATCAAATATCTGAGGTTTTCATTCACTCTTTTTTGATTTATCTGTGAGATATATTGCCTGAGCCCTTGGGTATTTGAGAATGCCTTTCTATTGCTCAAAAACATGAGGTAACCTGGCTCAATGTGAATTTTAGAACTTCAATTCTCTTCAAAATTATTCACATTAATTTCCTTTTATTGTGGCATTTAGTGTTGAAGAAAAGTCTGATGCTATTCTTTTTCTTTTATTTCTTGGAGTCAATCTAATAACTTTTGCAAAGAAGGTACCACATTGTTTTCCAAAAAATTTTAAAGCTATATCTAAATGTACATTATGTTATTGTTTTCTGTGACATTGAAATTTTAAATCTGAATGCTACTTTTTAAAAATTAATATATTTTTCTCTCTTAAGACTGGTTATTCAACAAATGCTAACAAGTATGCGGGGGCAAAGGAATTCTTTTACGTTGCTGGTGGCTGTTGTTAAGTGCCATCAAGTCACTGTCCTACTCATAGCAACCCTATGTATGATAGATAAAACCCTATTGTCGTGCTTCTCTACTATTCATAGGGTTTTCAATGGCTGAGTGATTTTTAGGAGTAGCTTGCCAGAACCTTCTCCTAAACCTACAGCACCTAGCATTCCCAGGCAGTCTCTCATCCAAGTACTAACCAGGTATGACTCTGCTTAGCTTCCAGAATCTAAAGGAATGGGACACCACAGTGGTAAGGCTGCTGGCATGGATAGGAGTAATGCTCTTACAAAAGAGGCCAAGAGAGTTCATTCACTCCTTCCTTCATCTGAAGGTTCAGTGAAAAGTGTGTTGTCAATGAGAAATAGGCCTTTGCCAGACACTGAGTCATCCAGCACTTTAATGTTGAGCTTCCCAGCCTCCAAATCTGTGAGAAATAAGTTTCTATAGCTTGTTGGTATTAGGTGCCATTGGACTCATAGCGACCCTTATAGGGTTTTCAATGGCTGATTGTTTCAGGATTGATTTGGGAGTGGATTTGCCATGTCCTTCTCCCATTTCTGTGGTGCTGGGGATCTAACGTAGGTCCTCAGAGAGTGCAGCGTGGCATTCTACCAACTGAGCTAAACCATAGCCCTTCTATAGCTTATAAATCACTTAATCCATAGCATTTTTATATGATAGCTCAAACAGACTAACACATAACACTTCTGCTGATCAAGATTCTTTAAAATACTTCAAACTTTTATACCTAGAGGATAAGAACATCTCTCATTCATCTGTGCTGAGTTACCAACTCCCAAGTCTTGGAAGCTTACAAGATCAAACATTTATTTTTTCTTTAAGTTGCATTTAAGTTGCAAGTCAGGTGTGGATTGACTCCAAAATACACATCTATTCCATTATTTTCTTACTGTTGGACCCAGGATTAAGGTGGACCCAAGATCCACCACTTTCTTGACACATGCACTCTTCTATCTACTTAATCCACCACCACTTTCCTCCTCGATGTCCAATTAGGCTTTTGCCTCCATCCCTCAAATGAAAAATCTCTTTTTAAGCAGGGATGGTACTTGAGTTAGATAAGTAAGGCCCTTCTGGGTACAAAGTTTAATGAGTAACAAAAATACAGTACTGAAGATAAATAATTTTAATGTAATATTTTAAAATTAAAAATTAATACACAAAAATCACAATGAAATTAACAAAATTTTAAATAAAGCTCCATATCATAGATCTTTCCTTTTGCCTCAGTCTTCAGTGATTCAGTACAATACTATTATTGATTTCTGTCATTATGTAAACAGGATATTATATTTGTTGTGCATTTTAGCTTTTTTATATTTGAAAATATTCATTAAAATATTATTTAATTGTATTAATACTGAGATTTTAGGCCCCCCAACTCAAGCATCTCCCTTGTCTTACCCTAGCCTAAGCCTTGTTATGGAGATCACCAGCAACATCCACACTGCTAAAATTAATGACTGGGTTCTCAGTACTCATCTCTCTTGACCTGTGCGTAGCATCTGACATGGATGACATCAGGACACAGATCTCTCAGATCTCCTCCTAGGTCCCTGAGCACTCCCTCTCAGAGTCCTTTGATTGTTCTTCCACATATAAGGATTTTCTTAACAATGGAGGGGTCAGGTTTCAATTCTCAGAACTTTTCATTTTTTCACTCATACTAATTGATTTCTATGGCTTTAAAAATGTTTTTAATTTAAATACTCAAATTTACATATTAAGCCCAGCACAGTCCCCTGAAATCCAAATTCTTTTTTTTTTCCCAGTATTGGAGGTTGAACCCAGGGCCTCGTGCTTATATACTTTGCAAGTGCTGGACCACTGAGCTGCGCCCCCAGTCCACTTTTTTTTTTTTTTTTTACTTTTTGAGACAGGGTCTCACTAAATTATGCAAACTACCTCTGGTCTCGAACTTGCGATCCTCCTGCCTCCGCCTACCAAGTTACTGGGATTACAGTTGTGCACCACAGCACCTAGCTAAATCCAACTTCTTATATCAAAATGTCTATTCATTATGATCTTGTTCTCCTTCCTATTGGTTCTCAGGTTCATTCCTGTCATGCCCTGTTCCCTTGCATTTTAGCTTCAACATCAGGCCAGCCAGTGATTCCACTGGTAAAAGATAGGAGGGCAGGAGCAAACAAAAGTGATTGTGTCTTGTGGAATCTTAAGCAATGATTGACTCTTCCATTGCCTTAGCTCTAGCTGGAAGGCCCTTGCATCCACTGGGAAGCTCCCATCTTGGCCCTATCTCCATAGTGGCTCCAACATTTCTTTACTCTGAGACTGCCACCTCCTTTCACAGTTCTTACAGTCCAAAGAGTGGTAGCCATTTTCTTCTGTAGCTAATCTCAAGTCAAAAATCTTTTTCTTTTTCTCTTATGCTCTAAATCCAAGCCATTGACATCATTATCTGGCTCTCCTTTAAAAATATATCCAGTGCAATTACTTCCTATTACTACCAATCTGCTCCAAGACATCATCTCTCATCTGAACCATCACCATTATAGCCTCCCAACTGCATTCACTTTTCTACCTCATATATTCATAATCTATCTACCATAATGGTCCTTTTAAAATACAAATTTGATCATTTCACACTTATTTGCAAAAGCATGCATCTGTTTCCCAAGTCACTCTGAGATGACCTATAATGCCCTGTGTTACCTCCTGCCTCTATCCTTCTCTCCATCTCACTCACTATGAATCAGCTACTCCAATCAATTTTCACAATTGGTTACTGCTTTTATATTCCCTGTACTTGGAACTTTTTCCTCTAAGATACTTTCATTTTGTGTTCCCTCCCTATCATCAGGTTTCCATTGGCATATCACCCCATCAGTTCTCTACTATGCCATATTAGATAATGCTTTCTGCTTACCTTACTTTACAACCCCACTTTCTGCTTACCTTACTTTACAACTCTATTTTATTTTTCTGCATAGAATTCATCAGAGTTTGATGTGGTATATTTATTTGTTTATTATTAATCTTTCCCTTCTATGATATTAATTCACAGACATAAGAACTTTCTTCCTTTTGTTCACTATACACTTTCAGCACCTAGAAAGATGACCAACACAAAACAAGTACTCAATAACTATTTTTGAGTGAATAAATGAAGGAATTACACGCAAATGTCATAACATCACCTTCAGGATAACCGTTTTCCAAGAACTATCAGCGTGATATGGTCAATACAGTGAAATTAACTATTAGTGATCAGCATCAAATTTTGACACAATGCTAGCTTTAAAAAGCCCTGCTGCCTTCTGATGAAACAAAACAAACAAGAAAAAAATACATTTTCCAGATAAATAATTACACACCAGGTGTCAGAGTATATTGATTTGCTCCATTAAGGAGATCACATCTGAAGCTGCAGTTGCAATTGAAGTAACCACCTGTCATTTTCTAGAACTCATCTATCTTCAGTATCAGCCATATTGGAGAGAGAAAAGAGAACGGGGTAGAAATCAGCTGCCCTGCACCTTAAAAATATTTGCTTGAGGTGATCACTGTTGTGTCCAGTGATGCAGTAATGCTTAGGCCAAAATACTACTTATCAGCTGACTCTCCATAAGCTCCTACTCTGACTAGTAACATTATGAATCCCTAGAAATCAGTGTTCACTCACGTGAAGCATCATGTAATCATAAAAATGTCACGGTTGTGATGGCAAGTAGAATCAAGATGACTTAGGGATTTGAGGACGAATACTCACAGACTTCATTTCCCTTAAAGTTCCTCTGAACTCTTTTCATTTATAGACACTGGATCACTAAGTTAAGTCTTTTGATAATTAAAAATAATGTAATAATGTAATGTATTGGGCCTCAGTTCCAATTAGCAGGAATTTTAATGGACTGACCAGCTATTTTACTCCCCCTACATACTTAATATGCCAGCAGCCATAGCCCTGTGGCATCCAATCCTGTCAGATCTCAGAAGCTAAGCAGGGTCAGGCCTGGTTAGTACTTGGATGGGAGACCGCCTGAGAACACCAGGTGCTTGGGAGATGGATCGGCAATCCACTCCCAAAACTCAACCTGCCATTGAAAACCATATGAACAGCAGAGAAGCACTGACAATAGTGTTTCGCCTGTTGTATGCAGGGTCACTATGAGTCAGATACAGACTCGATGGCACCTAACAACAACAACAACAATATACTTAATATGGGATGCAGAAAAGCCTTCCGACTGCTATGCTAACTCTGTTGCCTGCTTTGCCAATGACAATGAAGGGATGATCCTTGGACTCTAAACTCAACCATCCTCGCTACAATCAAAGATGCGATTTCACCATCATCTCACAGTATAATCCACTGCATTAGTCTATTTGAGAGGCTATAACAAAATATCTAAGACTAGGTCATTTATATTGAACAGAAATTTATTTCTTAAGGTTTGGAGGAGCCCGAGATGGAAGTGCTAACACTGGTGTGTGGTGATGGCTGTGCTCTGATTCTAGGATGACTCCTTTTACCCTTTCCTCACAGTGAGGAAAATGGGAGAGGAAGAAGGCACAATGCTGCAGGAGGCCTCTTTCATAAAGGCTTTCGTCCTATTAAGCCCTATCGCTGCAAATAGTTAGTGAATCTTTGGAAAGCTCATGGAACATTGATGCTTTGAGCTAAGAATCTGAGAATTTATGCCTCCTATTTTCCTTCTCTGACTTGTTTGGTACTGTTAAAGGAAGATACCTCACCTCATTGGGCTTAAATTCTTAATAACTTCTAAGGCAGTAAACACTGGATTTCCCAAAGTTTTTCCTTTGAATGACATTTTATTATAATTAACCAAGCTAAAAATTTAACAGTTTTACTATTACATTCAGTAAGTTTTCAGATTCTTTTCTTAGGATCTTAAGAATATTTTCACTGCGTTCTATCACTACTCTATCAGATTGTTATGTAGTAGATTGTTCAAAACTTAGAAACTGAAAACAATAAGCACTACCAGGCATGATGGTACATGCCCACAATCCTAGCACTAAGGAGGCTGAGACAGATTGATCACAGAAGAATCAAAACTAAATAAATAAATACAAACGAATACTAATAATACAATAAACCAGGTATGGTGGTGCACTCCTACAATCCCAGCGACTTGGGAGGCTGAGGTAGGAGGATCACAAGTTTGAGGCTAGACGCAGCCTGCATAAATTAGCGAGATCCTGTCTCAAAAAAGAATAAATAAATAAAGGAGTTAAGGGTGAAGCTCAGTGGTGTAGCACTTGCAAAGTATGTGTGAGGCTCTAGGTTCAGGCCCCCAGCTCTGCAAAAAGAAAAAAAGAAAAATTAAAGATTAAAACAAATAAGCAGTTGTATTATTTCATGGTTTCTGAGCATTAGGATACCTATTATGGCACATCTGGGTCTGGCTGAAGGTCTCTCAGGAGACTATAATCAAGGCCTAGGATGGGGTTGCAGTCATTTCAGAGCTCAAATGGAAGAGGATCTGCTTCTGAGCTCACTCATGTGAGTGTGGGCAAAACTCAGATCCTTGCTGGTTGTGGCCTTGGAGATTTTAGTTTCCTCCCAATTATGCCTCTCCATAGGGTGCTAACAAAATTTCAGCCAGCCTCCCTCAGAGAGCACAAGAATATACCCAAGACAGAAACCACAGTCTCTTTGTGATCTGGTCTAAAAAGCAACATCTTGTCTCTTTTGTCGTACTGTGTGTGTTAGAAGTGAGTCATTAGGTCCAGGCCTCATGCAAGGAAAGAGGATCATTAGGGACACGAACCATGGGGCTTGGGCCACTGAGGTCAGCTCAGAGGCTGCCTTCCTTCTACAGATGTCCAGGATTTCACATGCGTCACAAAGAGGCTGGAGATTCCTCAGAAAGCTTCGGGATCCAAGAAGGCTATCAGCCAGGAACACAGCCAGGGAACATCCCAGAATAGGTGACTGCAATGCCACCACGAGACACTTGCTAGAGTCCTAAGTGGTACTGCTGCACTCTGGGACTTAATTTCACTGCTCCCATTAATTTAAAAACCTTTTAATTGATTATGAGATTTTGTGGCCTGGGTTTCAACACCAATGTGCATGAGACCAAGTCTTTTCCCTGAGCCCAAGTAGCCAGGGAGTTGAGGGAGGAATATCTGCCCTTCTCTTATTGTGGGAAATGGAGTCTATTTGACATTCCTCCTAAAAGAGAAGGGTTTCAGATTCTAGCTAGCCAGAAATAAACAGACAGAGGCTTAGCTAGATTTATAGATAGACAAAATGTTCCTTATACTTATTTGATGTATACAGACTTTCTTTAGCTGTTTCCTTTGTATAAGAAAGAAAGCAATGGATTATTTTGTATAAAATTCCAAAACATTTATGTTTTCATTCACATCTCTACTTTTAATGGAACTCATTTGGTTTTTCTGTTTCTAAAAACATTGAATGGCTTTATCTGGATTCATAGCAGATTCAATCAAGGTCAGACATGTGGCCAAATCTCTAGATGCAAGCAGAGTATGAGTCTAGTTTTATAACTTAAAGTAGGAATTTGTACAACCCCCTTCCCATTAACTCTGATGAATAAATGCCTAGAGTGTGACTTACTTATGAGTTATTATCACTCACTTTATTTAAAGCTGAGATCTCTATAGATATATCTATATCTTTAGAAGAGATGTTATTGGCTCATTCATACCCAAGTGAAAGTGACTTCTCACCACTTTTCTTCCTTTTTCTTTAAGGAAGAATTTAAGAGAATGTAAGAAATCTAAGAAATTCAGTAAAGTGACAAAGAGAAGGTATAATGGGGAACATAACATGCTTAGCCCACTTCATAATTTTGCATGTACAGTTCTAACTCAGATCAAGCCTAGGGAATAAAAAGTGACAATGAATTTATAAAATCTATCTTCATATTTACCACAAAAGGGACAAGTCAGCCATTTGCCCTGGATGATAAAACAAATATCTGTCTGTAAAGCAAGTTGGGATAAATAAGTGACTTTGAAATCATTTATTCAGTAGTAGTCAACAATTATTTATTGGGAAAATATTATGTGGTTATGATGTCTTGGCACTAGGAATAAACCACTAACAAGACAAACATAATGTCTGATCTTAGAAAATTTATATATAAAAATAGATAATAAACAAGTTACATTGTTGTTGTTGTTAGGTGCCGTCGAGTCGGTATCCGACTCATAGCGACCCTCCGTACAACAGGGGAAACACTATTGTCAGTGCTTCTCTGCTGTTCATTGGGTTTTCAATGGCAAATTGATTTTTGGGAGGGGGTTGCTAGGTCCTTCTCCCAAGCCTACAGCTTCTGGTGTTCCCAGGCGGTCTCCCATCCAGGTACTAACCAGGCCCGACCCTGCTTAGCTTCCGAGATCTGACGGGATCAGATGCCACAGGGCTACAGCTACAGGCAACAAGTTACATAGATGGTAGATTATATATTTGTTCTTGTTGTTAGGTGCTATCCTGTTGGGTCCAACTCATAGCAGCCCTATGTACAACAGATGAAACACCACCCAGCACTGCACTACACCCAACACTATTGGCAATGCTTCTCTGCTATTCACAGGGTTTTCAAGGGCTGATTGTTTCAGGAGTGGGCTGCCTGGTCCTTCTCCTAAGCCTACAGCACCAGGTGTTCCCAGGAGGTCTCCCATTCAAGTGTTAAGCAGGCCTGATCCAGCTTAGCATCCGAGACCTGAGGAGATTGGACACTAGGGTGATCAGATAAACTAAAAGGAAATGAAGTGCTGTGATGGAGAATAACAGACGGAAGAGGTAGCTAATTTACATAAAGTGTCCAAAGAGTTCTCTGGAAAAAGATGACACTTCAGTTCACACTAAAATATGGTATTTCTCCCATTTGTTATACTTTTACTCTATGTCTTAGTAAGGTTGAGCTACTATAATAGCATAAATGAGGTGGATTTAGACCACCTATTTCTCAGTTTTGGAGCGGGAGATTAAGGAGCTGGGTCATCTGGTGTTTGATGAGGATACACTCCCTGGTTTGCAGGTGGCCAATTTTCATATCCTCAGATAGGGAAGGTAGAGAGTGGAAGCAAGTCCTCATGCTTCTTCTCATAAGGGCATTAATCCCATTCACAAGTGCTCCTCTTCATGATCTAATTACCTCCCAAAAGCCCCACCTCCTGGCACCAACTCCTTGCCTAAGTTAAATGTAACATACACGAATCATACCACACTTCAGGTAATTCATATATGATTCTTCCATGTAATGACAAAGCAATCATAATTGATAATAGCAATTTGTGCTTTGTATTCCGTCAAGATTTCCAAATCATAATTAGAAGAGAATCATTCAGATTTGTGACTAGTTATTAATTGCCATAAGAAAGCTAATGAAAGGATTTTTTATATCTGGACAGAAATTCTTTTATATTCTCATTCATATTCATTCATTCTCTCTCTTTTTCTCTCTTTCTTGCCCTTTCCTTCTCCCTTTTCTTCTTCCTCTGTCTCTTTCTCTTTTGGGGGAGAATATGGTGCTGGGGACAAACCCAGATGCTTGCACATGCTAGGCCACTACTGCGCTACTGAGCTGTACCCCCATTCCTGGACATATCTTGAAGATATTGCTTGCTTTGTTGTTAAGTTTCCTTTGTTGAAATAGAAAAAAAGGCAAATTTTGTGAGATTCAACTTTAAACTTTATGCACTTCAAAAGCTGTAATTTTGTAACATGTCAAAAAAGTAATGATTATGCTTAACCTTTTGTTTCTGAAATTTATTGTGTACTTATTAAAGTTGGGAAACTGTGTCCTCCACATTATAGTGCCCATAGTACTCAACAAGCGCTTCCTTAGGACTGGCTTAATCAAATGGATTTCGTTTATATTAAACATCCTTTAATTTCTCTTCATCAGTCTCACAAATAAACGAAGACAAAATTTCAGTGAGTGAAGAATGTGAAGGAGTTCATGTAATGAAAGTTAATGTGTAGAATAGAAGGAAAGCCACATTTGTTATAACCCTGCCATAAAGTGGAGCTGTAATCACACCATGCGTCTGTTCCATCTGCCATCAATTAGTTTGATGAAAACAGGCTAACAGTGCAGGAGTGATGAGTAGGGAAGATTAAGTTCACTTCAGTTTTAATTACAAATCTTTGCCCTTAAAGTTTTATTGGCCTGACAGAGCCCCTACTGTTCCCTGTTTCTCCTAAGCAGTTGATGTGCATTTCTTTACTTTGAAATTATTAATGCATTTTATTTGGAACTTATTTCTAATTACAGACTTTATCCACAAATGTTACTGATATACCCATATGCCAGAATGAGCACAATGAGAACTATTCAAATCTCACAAATTCAAGTACAAACCATCTTTAGTAGCAAATGTGGCATCTGTCAGATGCAGAGAACTCTGAGGCTTACACATTTGCCACTTGATTTGTTTCATTCATTGATTCATTCAGTTACTCATTCTGCCTGTATTAATTTAGTGCCTATTTTCCTGGCATTGTTATAGTTTCTTTGGATATAGAAGTAAACATAAGAGAAAAATTCTAACCTCACATGACCTATATTATAGTGGCTGGAAAAATAAACCAGTTGTTAAAAGTTGAATTATGTACCCCAAAGTTCATATGTTGAGGTCCTAATCCCCAGTATATCAGAAGATAACTGTATTTGGAGATGAAATCCTCAAATGGGTAATTAAAACTAAAAGGCATCTTTAGGATGGGTTCTACTCCAATATAACTGGTGTCTTTACAAGAAAAGGAAATTTGAACATAGATGTGCACACATTCAGGAAAGACCATGTGGAAACAAATTGAGAAGGTGGGCATCTACAAGACAGAGGAGCTTCAAAATGAAATCAACAGTGTCAACTCCTCAATCTCAGACTCCCAGCTTCCAGAACTGTGAGAAAATAAATTTCAGTTGCTAAAGCCACCCAATCATGGTATTTTTTATGCCAGTTCTATCAAGGTAGGACACCAAGAGAAAAGTAAATTATATTCCTTATTAAAAAGTTATAAGTTTTATAAAAGTAGAATAATAAAAGTGAACTGTGAAATCAGAGGGGGAGGGTTTATTGCTTCTGTCTCTGAAAAAGAAACACTGGAAATTATGGAAACTTTTCAATTCCATAAAAATACGATGACAACCAGAAGGATTCTTAGGGAAGGAAAAGAAGCATTTCCACAAATTATTTTTATCATTCTTCTTTGCTAATAATCATAGAGCATAATGTGACCATTTATGGGTATGTCATGCACCATTATTGTAATGTATTTAATAACCAAGTTCAAGCTGACCAAGTGACCAGTATTGAACCAGACTCTCATAGTTTAGCATCTTATCTGATCAAATTTTTAGAATAAATATAAATGTCTATTTTTAAATTTGTTTCTCATCATGTAGCTATGTGCTTTTAGTCCAAAACTGGATACTTCAGAATTGGTATAGAAGAAAACAAGGACAACGCAACTAAATTGCAATTTGAAAAAATTTTTTTCTTTTAACTCGAACAGTAGAAACAGAAACTTTCCCGTCCTTTTGGCTCTGGAAGATATCACTTTCATGTGCAGGCTTGGATAAGAATGCATAAGTCACATGATATACTAACTGTTCTTGAGACTAGCCCATGCATCAACTAAATAATACAAATGCAAATTATTCAGGTTAGTAGAGTATTGCTTTTAATCAGACTTGTGAAGTATTCTGTTTAGTAATGTAAAAGTTTTGATCAGTGACTGACAGTGCAGAGGCTTTTGTTTTTGTTCTTTTTTGTTATTATTGAAGTATGCAACTCCACTGTCCTCCATTTGTTGTTGTTAGGTGTTGTCAGGTCAGGTTTGACTCATAGCGAACCTATCTACAACAGAATGAAACATTATCCGACCCTTTGTCATGCCCTGCAGTGCTTCTCTACTATTGACAAAGTTTTCAATGGATGATATTTCAGGAGTGGGCTTCTAGGTCCTTCCCCTATTTTTGAGGTGCTAGTGATCAAACTCAGGGCCTCAGCACAGAGCAGCCCTCTACCAACAGAGCTAAACCCCAGCCCCATCATCCTCTATGGATTTGTTAGCCAAATAAACTCCCATGGCATTAAAGCTCCATAAGGAATTTTCTAGGAGGATGATACCCAACAAAATGAGACTTCCAAAACTGGCAAAGTGTTTCGTTATGTCATCAAAGAATGAGGTAAGAAGTGAGTTAGAGGATTTGGTCACTACTCACTACCTGCCTTCTCGTACAGAGGTGTACCCTGCCAGTTCCAGAAAAATACCATTCATAGACTTGTCATCTCCTGTCAATTAGGCACAGAAGCACAGGAGCAAAATGTCCTTTGAGGACATCCTTGGATTTGTTCACAAAGAAGGCAGAAATTTCATCATTCTCTTTTATGATTTCCTATTTCTTCATTTCTAAATGAACTAGTTTAGAAATCATCGTTCTTCCAAATCTTATGTATCAAAATGCATAAGTTATGCCTGATCCTACTTCTTCTTTACCACTATTATGCCTACAGTTCCATATACCAGCATATGGTAATTAGAATCAAAGCAAGAAAATGATAGTATCTGTGCATGGGCAAACAAATGAGACTAGATCTTTAGTATGTTGAGAAGAGTTTCCAGAATACATTCTAAGCCTTTAGGTTTGGAATTGCCTCATTGGCAACTAAGTTAACTGGAATTCAAAAAAAAAAAAAAAAAAGAAAAAGGAAATGAAAGAGAAAATTTTAGGTGGAAATGCAACAGAAACATTCACATCTGAATGTATGGCCAATAATTTCAGCATAGTAAGAAAATATACCATAAAGAATGCAAGGCAGCCAAAGTTATTCTCATGGGGTGAGGGAACTTGCCTCCTGCCTTCTTTTTACCATAACCAATCACTAGTTCTTCATGCTTTGAAAATCAGATATTCTATGCCACATCAACTCTTTTCCAAGGCATGTTTATGCTATATAGCAATTATTTCCAGGAAAGCCATTTATATACTGTTTTATTGATCCTCACTACTCCTATATGAGAAAGGGAGATGGGAGATGGATGTGAAAATATTTACATTGTGTGAATAAAGCATATTAAGGTCATATAAAAGTTAAAAGGTAACTACTGCTTTAAAGCTTGCTTCGCTAATAACCCTAATAATATAATTAGTTGAATGGAGATTATAAGTCAGAACACTTTTGCTAAAGATGAAGGAAAAAAGGACAAGGCCAGAATAGTGTTGCGTACTACACCTGCCCCAGCCAGCTGCCTCTTTATGAAAAAGATGGACCCAGATGCACAGCTACAGTTTGCTGCCGAGTTGCTCTTCATTCCTGACTGAGTGGCTGACCTCCCTTTTGCTCCCCAAGCTGGTCCCTAAATTGCACTTTTCCCACCCCTGCCTATTCCATCTCTGCAGTGTGGCCTCCATCCTGTATGACTACCAGCTGGAACTGGCTCCCGTTAACAGCAGCACTCTCAGTGGGGCACATACCACAACCAACTGGCCACCCAGTTGTTCACAGCAGTTTAGCCCCCATACAACCGGCCCCGGGGGAGCAGCTCCAGCTGGGGAATCCCTTTGTAGTGAGCCAGGCTTATCCCAGCTGTTCCCAGCCAGTTGCAGCAGCTAAGCAATGAGACCCACCTGATTTGGATGGACCTAAGCCAGACCCAAGAGTACTGGTGAAGTGGGTGGATTGTCTCTCTTTTAAGTGTTCCTAACCACTTGAAGGCCAGCCATGACCCATTTCTACACTCAGATAGCTATGAGGTCATTCTTAAAATCCTTAATTAGGCATTTAGGCCACAGACATCAAAAGCTTAAAATGTGCTTTCCTTGCTTCTTGCCTTCCAGACCTATCTCTGTAGAGGACTACAGAAAGCACTGGACTTGGAACCAAGAAATCAGGTTCCAAGGGAACTTGAGCACTTCTAAGAGCTTCTTGTTGTGAAGACTAAACAAGATAATGTGTGTTAGAGAGTTTAGAACAGTATACAATATCTGAGAATTTCTCAGTACAAATTAACTCAACTGAGTTGAATTTTAAAAACATTCCCATACCAAAACAATGAAACAATAAGAGCAAAATGACAAGCAGTGAGGGTTTCCTGAAAGAGCCAACATCTCTAGCTATTCAAAATTAAACAGAAACTTGTGTCTTAGAGAGTTGAAAACTTAGATTCCCAAACATTCATTTTTCTCAAAACCTTCCATTTGATTAATTTCAAAGTACCTGTATCTCAAATAAGTATTCTTCAGGAGGGTTGGTGGTAGGCCAGAAAACAGTCCCCAGAAGATATCTACATCAAATCCCTGCAGCCCTGTGAACTTTATCTTATTTAGAAAAATGGTCTCTGTTGCAGATGTAGTTAAGGATTTTTAGATCAAAGCATCTTGTGTTATTGAGATGTGGTGTCTATCTAATGACAAATGTTACTATATGAGAAAGGTAGAAGGAAATTTGAGCCAGAAGAGGAGGTAATGTGATCTCAGAGGCAGAAATAGGAGTGATATAGCCATAAGCCAAAACAGGCCTGGAGCCACCCGAAGCTGGAAGAAGCAAGGGATAGAATCTCTCCTAGATCCTTTGAAAGAAGCACAGATTTGCCAACACCATAATTTCAGACTATGCCCTCCAGAAATGTGACAGAATAAATTTCTATCATTTAACACCAACAAGATTGTGGTAATCTGTCATAGCAATGTCAAAAATATGATACAGTAACCTTGACAGGAACTTTTCTGTTATTCTACTCAAGTGGCTATAATAAAATGTAATAGACCAAATGGTTTCAATAACGGCATTTCTCATACTTTTGTAGGCTGAGACATCCCAGATCAAGGTGGAGACAGATCCAGTGTATAGTAAGGGCCCACGTCCTGGACATTTTCTGGTATCCTCATGGCTAAGAGAAAAAGGAAACAAGGTGTGCAGCTTCTTTTTGCAATAGCACTACTCCCATCCTTAGGGCTCCACCTGTAATCAACACTAAGCTCTAAAGTCTGTGGCATTAAATGAAGTTTTAAAAACATAAAATGATGAAGGAAAAGTAGATTAATTTATGGTTTGACCAAACTAAGAAGAGAAAAACAGGGCTTTAAAAAAAGTTCTCTTCAGTACAGGCTGCCACCGGCCTTGAACTTATGATTCTCCTGTGTATGCCTCTTTAGTACCTGGGATTGTAGGTGTGCATCACAGCACATGGCACACTTCCTTTCTTTAAAGTAGTAACTGACCAGCTTATGCCCACAGAGCCTGGATACATGTTTTTGGTAAATTCTTTTATACTTGTCTCCAAAAGCCAACTAAGTGAGGATTTCTTGCTAGTAAATTGTCTTAGTGGTCTTACCAAATAATAAAATCAATAACCAACAATATTTATCACTTGGCATAGAATAGACAAAACAGATGAATACAACATCAACCTCTCCCCATAACTTAATATCTTTAAAATTCCATCAAAATAGGCAAGGATCACCCCTAATTTTGGCAAGGATCAAAACTGGAAGCCCAAACAAGTTCAAAGGCTATCAGGAGAGCAGCTGAAACAATGCTAGGGACTTTCTAATAAAAATGGTAGCATTAGACAATAAGACATTCTTAGAGGATGACCACTACAACTGCTTGTGAATGATCAAAGCAAGCAACTAAAGTTTTACACTAAATAATTGCTTTAGTGTAAGTTCTCAGAGAGGACCCAAAAATATAGATTTGAGTGAAAGCAGTTCACTTGAGAAGTGATTCCAAGAAACACTGGTAAGAGATTGAGAACATGAGACAGGAAAGGAGAGTAAGTCAGTAAAAGGTACATTATTGATGAGGTTACCTCAATGAACAAGTAATTAGAAAAATTAAATACAAGGAATTTCAAAAGTAATCAGATTTCCACAGAAGTGATTCTTGGTATATGTTTCCTGATGATAGTCATTAGGACTTCCAACAAGCTTTTACAATGAAATTTTATGCTGAATATCATATTTAACAAACTATTATTATTCATTTCTTCATCTATTTATTGAACAATCCCACTTCAGCCACATTTCGATGTAATTAAGATTGAACAACAGATGCACCAGTTCAAGCAGATAATTTTCATTCACAAATCCTTCAGCATGATAATTCAGTTCACTAAAATTCTCTTCTATCTCTTCTAGATGATTTTTCAGTCTCTGATCTTTAGTAGATCTTTTATGATAGAAGAAAATACTAAATTGCTTACAAGACATTGTGTACTAAGAGTACAAAGAAACCAAGTTCAAGATATCTTTATTTTATTTCCAACACTTCTTTCTAATAACTAAAACAACATGGGCCTATCTTTTAAGCTTCATAGGCCTCAATGTATTCAACTGTTAATTCTCTGCTCAATTGTTGTTGCTGTTAGGTATCAACAAGTCAGGTCTGACTCACAGTGACCCTATGTACAACAAAATGAAACACTCCCTGTCTCTGTGTCAGGCACATTATGTTTTTTTATGTTTAAGCCCATTGTTGCAGGCACTGTGTCAATTCGTCTAGCTGAGGTTTTCCTTTTTTTTTTGTTGACCTGCCACTCTCCCAAACATGATGTCCTTCTCCAGGGATTGGTCCCTCATGACTATAAATTCAAAATATGTAAGACGCAGTCTAGCCATCCTTGTTTCCAAGGAACACTCTGTCTGCACTTCTTCTAGGAAAAATCTGTTGGTTCTTTTTGTAGTCCAAAATTTGTTTCCATCACCATAATTCAGAAGCATCAATTCTCCTATCTGCCTAATTCAACATACAGCTTTCACAAGTACATGATACAACTGAAAATACCATGGCATGAGTCAGGTGCACCTTCATCAAATAGGCTATCCCAATTATGTTATTTTATAATCTGTGGACATTAGTAAAGGTGGAAGAAACTGCATTAAGATTATTTGATGAAGTAATCTTTAAAAATTTTTTAGCATACAGAAGTCAACTTGCAGAAGTATATTAGAAAGATTAATCAAAAGTACCACTTAGTGAAAAAGTTGGAAACCACTGCAGTAAAAATAGAGCCTGACCTAGAAATTGTGAGTAGAAATTAAAAGTAAAAGACTGAGGGGAATGATATATTAAAAAAAGAATATTTGTGATGACAAATGGGATGAAAGAAGTCATGGTGTCATTTAGTTTCGGTGTCTGAGAAGATCATAGTTCTACTGGCTGAATGGCCAAACACTCATGGTTGGTTTCCAAATGCCCAGCCACCAATCCTTCTTGATTGTTTCAATATTCTTTAAGTAGTCATGTGTCAAAACAGAAGATATGCAACATGCAAAAGTATCTAATACAGAATTAAATGTTCTTGTCAAATTAAAATATCTCACTTGCCAGCCAGACCCTTTGATAAAAGCCTGTAATCCCAGTTACTCAGGAGGCTGATGCAAGAGGATCAAAAGCTTGAGGCCAGAGGCAGCTTGTGCAACTTAGGGAGACAGACCCTGTCTCAAAATGAAAAAAAATAATCAATGAGCTGAGGTGCGGTTCACTGGTGGAGCACATGCCTAGCGGTCACGAGGGCCTAAGTTCAACACCTCCAGTGATGATAGACAGATTAGATAGATAGATATAGATATAGATATAATTATCTAACCTGTGGTACACACTATTTGTTGAGTGAACTGAGTGTACTTTTAAAAGTCTCCTCTGAAAAAGAAACAGGTACATCCTATAGATGTACCTATACGCTATAGAATGATCTTGTAGAATGATATACTCCTAAGGACACAACATCTTTGATGTCTGAAAAATTTCCCTTGGCAAACTTGCTGTATTAGTTGCTTTACTCATTGCTATGACAAAATACCTGACAGACACCACCTAAGGAGAAAAGATTTACTCTGGCTCACAGTTTCAGGTGTTTCAGTCCATGGTTGCTTGGCCCTGTACACTTGGACAGAACATCACAGTGGCAGGAGTGTAGCAGACAGGAAGCAAAGAGTGAGATGGATGGGGGCAATGTGTAACCTTCAAAAACATGCCTTCAAGGACCTGTTTCCTCCAGGCTGGTTCCACCTCTAAAGTTTCCACAGCCTCTCAAAATAGCACCACCATCTGGGGACCACACATTCAACACATAAGCCTATGGGGGACATTTCATATTCAAACCATAACACCTGCTTTACTAAAGTCTTATTGTCTTTGGCAACTATCAACAGTTTAAGAGAAAGTAGAAAAATAGCAACTTCCTATTACTTGAGTTTTAAATTTTTCTGACACATATTAAAAGAGTAGATGATTTATTCACAGGAAAGTTGTAGAATCAAAGGCTAAAACTTCAATTTGACGGCATGAAAACAAGATCCTTCAAAAATAAAAATATTATCTTTCAGCAAGAGCTATAGCAGATTTGTAACTCTTTGAGACAAATTTTCCTCTTTTTATTAGAAGGGACAAATTTTTGGTATGAGAACATAAAAGTTGTGACAAATTATACTTTTATATTCTTTCCCTTAGAAACCAGTACAAAAATAAAACTCTGTCCATAATCTGCATTTTCAAAACCCAAACTCCAGATTTTGTTTAAAATATCCATAAATTTTCCACTTATTTATCCTATCTTTTCTTGTCTTATTATCTGCTCAGATCACAGCATTAATTATACCCATTTATCTGCATTTATTTCTAAAACAAACAAGGAGGAAAAGGAGATACATTATTTTCCTTGTTTTTGTCAGTCAAGTTACTGGCCAAATATTTAACATTGTTATTGCTGTTCTAGTTGTTGCTGTTGCTGCTGCTGCTGCTGCTAGGTGCCCTCAAGTCATGTCAAACTCATAGCACCGTGATGGAGTTTTCAATGGCTGATTGTTTCAGGATTGTTTTCAAGAGTGGACTGATGCATTCTTCTCCCGTTTTTGTGGTGCTGGGGATTGAAGCCAGGTCCTCAGAAAGTGCATAGCAGTACTCTACCAACTGAAACAAACTCCAGCCCCCATATTTAATATATCATTAAATATTTGGGCAAACAAATATACTATTATGTTTCTCTTCACCTACCTCTATGAGATGAAGTGTACCTCAGACACACTTGCCCAAGCACAAAGTAAATATGGAAATTGGTAGTAGTAAATCTGGAAAATTCTTTTCAAATATGTTTCCATACTAAAAATCCTACTAACTTCAAAATGTCCTATTACTTAAATATTTAGGTAAATGTTCAGAAGACAGTATGCTTGTAAGAGTATTAGAAAGTGGTTCTTAATAGTTTTACGTATACTGTCTACTGAGATTCTTGCTTCCTGAAGCTAAAACTACATTATTATAATTTTCATTCATCTTGCTTAAACAAATAGAGCTATCAAGTCTTGATGGATCTTTCATAATGCCAATACTAAAATGTTTAAGTGAAAACATTCAAAAGTTTCAAATATTTAGGGCTTCCTTTAAAAAATCAAGTTTATTTATATAAATGTTTTGCTTTCTTTCTCTCTCAGTAGCTAGGATTTGAAGGCCACAATTTTTCCAGTTGCAACCCATAAATAATTCACATTATTAAGAAATTTTACCTATAAGCCAGGCACAGTGGTGCACGCCTGTAATCCCAGTGGCTCAGGAGGCGGAGGCAGGAGGATTGCCAGTTCGAGACCAGAGGCAGTCTGCATAACTTGTGTGACCCTGTCTCATAAAGGAAAAAAAGGGGCTGAGGATGCCGCTCAGTGGTCCAGGACTTGCAGAGAACGCAAGCACGAGGCCCTGGGTTCAACCCCCTGTACTGCAAAAAAAAAAAAAAAAAAAAAAAAAAAAAAAAAAAAAAAAAAAAAAAAAAAAAAAAAAAAAAAAAAAAAAAAAAAAAAAAAAAAAAAAAAAAAAAAAAAAAAAAAAAAAAAAAAAAAAAAAAAAAAAAAAAAAAAAAAAAAAAAAAAAAAAAAAAAAAAAAA
>VMDO01010631.1:0-38138 GCA_007922755.1 Pedetes capensis | reverse complement strand
AGAGTGCTGTGCCACCATCTGTGAGGATCCAGGTTCGATCCCCAGAATAGCATAAACGTGAGAAGGACATGGCAATCCACTCCTAAAGCAACCTGAAACAATCAGCCATTGAAAACCCTATGAGGGTCACTATGAGTTGGACCTGACTCAACAGCACCTAACAACAACAGGGTTTTCAGAAAGGATCAATGACACTATTATGAAAAGTTTAAATATGAGAGACATACAGCAAATAAATTACCACAAAAACTGGCCAAGATTTCCAGCTGTAGATATTGATCCGATGCAACTTCTCCAGTTACCAGCTGACATATTTGACCTATCAAGACATTTCCCTAGGTTGAATCCATTTTCTTTTTAATGATTTTTAACTGCAAACATTCCAAGATGACCACATGAGAATTTGCATATGGCAGTGACTTCAAAACAATGTAGGTCAAGTCTGTGTATCTGGCTAGACTCATTTGACCAGCACCTCCTCCCTCAGCCTACCTATTTGTGACCTTTAGGCCATTCTTTTGAAAAGCCAGCCAGACAACCAGTAATTCTAATATACTGTGAATTTTAGTTAGATTTTGGAGTATTAAGCATAAAATTGGAGTCTTCAAGTTATAGATTACTTTTTAGCATTCTACTCATTTTATACTTTATTACAGAACTGGATCACATATAGCATTTTAAAATAAAATGTTGTTTTATGTAACTTATATTTTATATTCCAATTAATCATGTTCAGTGGCATATATCAGGGTTGGCCTGATTACCCCTTGGATGGGAGACTGCATAGGAATGCTAGGTGCTGCAGGCTAGGGAGAAGGACCAGGCAATCCACTCCGACAATAGTGCTGGGAATGGCACAGTGTTGAAGACTGTTTCATTCTGTTGTACATAGGGTTGCTATGAGTCATATCTGACTTGATGGCAGCTAACAACAATAACAACAATGTTTATATCAAACATTTTTCAACTTCTGAGTTTGTATGTTCAGAATTAAAAGTGTATTTTCCCATTTTATTTTAACTTTCAGTTTCTTTTAAGAGGAAATATCTGGTGAATACAAGTTCAAAATGAGAGAGACTAGAGTAAAATCATCACAGGTAAGTACAACCCCTACTTTTTAACTATATAGGCCAAAATTTATGAACAAATACATAACAATTGAACTTAAATTACTCAATTGAATGGAACTGTGCTCCTGAAGAATATCATAACTAGAGTTTCAGCTCAGTTGTCTGTGACGGATAAACAATGACAAGGTAATCCGTCAGTACGCCAAACATTAGGAAAGCAGTATACTAAATAGTTCACTGATATTTTTCTCTTCTTAGTGCAATTCTATCTGATAAATATATCTGAAATGCAATATTGTTTTTAAGTGAATTTATTTTAAAAACATCCATAATCTGACTGTATTTCTGAGACATTTCATCTATTTTAATGAATCTTTCAAAAAGTAACCAGACTAAGCTAATTTTGAGCCACTGATCTGAAACCAATATGCCAACAGAGTAACAGACAATGTAATTTGGCCACTTCTATCATTATAAAAACTAGAAAAATTTACACAGAGCTAATTATAAAACTTAAATAGTAAATGTTTCCCTATTATTCAGTCTTGATAAAGAAAGAAGTGTTGCCATTTATAACAATGGGAATAAACCTATAGGACATTGTGCTAAGTTAAATAAACTGCTTATAAGAAAAATACAGCATGATACTATTTTATGAGATATCTAACATGGTCAAAATCATAGAAACAAAGGATAGGATGATGGGTTGCTAGAGCTAAGGGTGGGAGGGAAAATTGGAAATTTTTGTGCAATGATTATAAAGGTTATATTGCACAAGATAGTGTCCTAGAGATCTTGTGTTCAACCTAATATCTACAGTTAACAACAGTCATGGTAAATGCTCTTAAAAAATACACACTTAACAAAAAGAAATTTTAGGAAGCAAGTGATAGCTATGTTTAGTACCTTGGTTATGATGATAGTATATGTGTATGCATATGTCCAAATTCAGAGTATTGCATGCATATATTAAATGTATACAATTTTTGGATGCAATTTTCTATATCAACTAGATGTTAAGGAAAAAGGAGAAGGAGGAGAGTGAGGAGGAGGAGGAGGAGAAAGGGGTTAAGAATATAAATCCACTACCCTAAAAAAAAACACTAAATGTTTCCAAATTTAATATATCATATATCACCACTAGCAAAATATCTTTATATTTTTTCTTCATTTTCTTCCAAACAAATGCACTTACTTTAAACTACACAGTATAATGAAAGATTTATGCGTGGATTTTGATCTTTAAAATTCAAGAAAATATCCTATTTTCTCCCTAGTCACTCAAGTGTTCCAAACGTCATATTAGGATTTTTCCTAAGCCTATATTGATCCCAATTGTGCTTAATTACACAATCTCTATAGGATAAATATAAAAACCATGAAGATTTAAAAATTCTAGTTTTGTCATATGTTTGATGCAACTATATCTTTTCTATAAAGTGCAAAACTTTTCAGGAAGTTTCTTTCCTAGCATATCCTCTACTACATCTTCATTTCTTTTCTATATCTTCGTCTGAAGAGAACAAATAGCAGTTCAACTTAAGGCGTTGCATGGGTTCTCTCAGAAACTACAGAATACTTTATATAACTAACACAACATATTCAATCAATAGATACCTACATTTCTTCATATTAATATTATGAAACACTATTCACAATGCGTGTATCTAATCAAATCTGAAGATGTAATGACTTCAGATTTAAACCCAAAGTGTTTATGTAAATCAGTGCATATACTATACTACCAGCTTTACAAAAGTATTATGCTCCAAGTACCTATTCCTTTGTCTAACCTACCAGTATACAAATAAACACATATTAGATAAATACAGAAAACAGTTTATTGGAAATGTGCTTATTTTCCATAAGGGATAGGTATATTTGAATTGTCAGCTCTTAGAAAATGGTTATTCAAAAAGAGTTCCATGAGCTCTGAGCCCAACTCCAGAGTAGCTTTTTGAGGTCTGTGATGCTGACCCTTCAGACAACTGCATTATACTTTTTCTTTTTACTTTTTTCATACATTAGTTCTTTGTAATTCAATTTAACAAATATTCTTTGAAAATCTCTTAAATGTCACATATTTTGGTTTCTCAGCACCATTCCATCAAAAAAATATATATATATATTTCTGCCTAATGGTGTAACTGACCCCCAAATTAGAAAAAAAGAAAACCTTGTTATTCATTTATAGGGTCCCAGTTGGATCTGTAACATTAGCCAAGAATTGTTAGCTGATGACCACTTTTGAAGTGTCAGACTGAAGGCACTAAGTTGCTTAAGTGCTACATGAGCCTGCCAAATTGCAAAAGGGTTGCAGAGTGGACCAGAGGTAACACTATCATTCTGCCACCAGTTTCCTGGTAGTGAAGTTTTAAGTTCTAAGAAGAGTTGCCAAAGATGTGTATGAAATCTGTTTAAGAAATATTTCTCGATAGAAAGATAACCTTAGATGAGACAGTCTAAGGGTAAATCCCTTTTTTTTTTCTTTTTCTTCTTTTTTTTTTCTTTTCTACCTTTATTAGTAAATGCTGATGGAGTACAGAGTAATACAGCATTGGCTTTTTCCATTATGCAACTATTACATCACTTTTGGTTACACTTTTATCAACTTACAAGATTCATGGAATCTTTTGACTAATATGTAGTAAAACTCATATGCATGTTTGGATTATATTCCTCTATTTTTTACATGTACTCATGAAGTTGCATGGTTTACATTGAGATTATCCTGTCCCATCTGGAGGCAGTCTTATCACTATAACCTGAAATCTCACTCACTCAGATTCTAAGATCAGAATGGAAAGTATTTTACACATGAATAATAATTCTATCACTTACAGTATTTAGCACTGAGCCCTTGTGCTGAATCTAAATATCAGTATGGATATAACCGAGTTCCTCCCTTTTGGTTTGTTTAGCCCTCAGTTCTCCCACATGGGAGGAGAGGTATGACACACAAGCAGAAGTGACAGGAACGTACATAAGTGAGAAAGTCTTTGTTGGTTTCTGTCTAGGGAGAAGGAGAGGCTGGGGAAGGAGCTCTGTGTTTCCTAGAATGAACGTGGGTTCTATCAGCTATTAGTGGAGCTCAGCTCCTCAAACTGGAGCCAGTGACAGTCGAATTTTGGAGTGCCTCAGCAAAATGGAACATCATTTCACGTAAGTTATGTGGATATGATTTACACAAAACATGCTGATTATCTAAGCACCTATTATCCTGAATCTAGCATTGCCTCCAAATAACTTTAACACGAACTTTTTAGATCTGTAGATTATAACAAATTCACAGAAATTCCTAAATAAGACTGTTTAAAATCATCTATAAAATTTTCTTGCCTGCCACCGTAGCACTGTGGCATCCAATCCCTTCAGATCTCAAAAGCTAAGAAAACCCTTTGAATAGCAGAGAAGCACTGACAATAGTGTTTCTCCTGTTGTACATAGAGTTGCTATGAGATGGATACTGAATTGACAGCACCTAACAACAACAACATAAAATTTTCTTACTAGATAAATATAATTGAGAGTCTTTTATTTATGAAGTACATACTTGTATAGCAACTACTATGGGTCAGACACAATTCTAAAGTGCTTGTAAATTACCTCCTTTAATGGTCGTAATAACCCTATGAGTTAACTCGTATTAGTTCTTGTTCACAAATAGGGAAACTGAGGCAGGGAAAGTGAACATTTAACTTACCCAAGACATGCTACAAGGAAGTGGCAAAGCCCATGCTTTGAACCCAGAGGATCTGGCCCCAGTGCCCAGATTCATAACTGTTCTGCTATGGAACTCTCAGAGGTGACTTCTATTTTTCATGAATTACAAATATGCCTGCATTTGAATCCATATCCTCTATTTATAAAATTAGGGTAATAATGTCCATTCAAATTAGATGGGCAGGCGTATGTTAAGTTAAATTCAGTACAGTATCTGGTATGTAATAAGCATTCCACAACTGGTTGTTGCTAGCTTTATCACATTGTTGTCAATAAGTATGACAGAATATCATATAAATAAAAATAATAAAAGCTTCCAGGTTTAGGATTTCATGTGTATTTTTATAATTCATCACCTTATTTAATCTTTGCAACAATGTGTCACATAAAATATGATTTCTGTTTTACATGGTAAAAAAATACATGGCATCACTGAGCAACATTTTTATAAGACTTCAAAAGCAAAAGTAACAAAAATAAAAGTTGACAAATGATATTACTTCAAACCAAAGAGCTTCTGTACAGCAAAAGAAACAATCAAAAAAGTGAAGAGACTATCTATCTATAGAATTAGAAGCAATATTTGCAATTTATATATTTCATAAAGGTTTAATATCCAAAATGTAAAAGGAACTAAATTCAATAGACAGAAAACAAATGACTCTATTAAAAATGGGCTAAAAAAAGAGAGAGATGTTTTTCAAAAAAAGATATACAAGTGATGAATAGGTATAAAAAATGGTCAACATCACCAATCATCAGAGAAAAGCAAACCAAAATGGCAGTGAGATATTTCCACACCCTGGTTAGAACAGCTATGATCAAAAACGGCAAAGATAACCAGTGTTGGTGAGGATGTGAAGAAAAGTATTACTGGGAATGCAAATTAATCCAGTCATTATGGAAAACAATGTAAAGTTTTCTCAAAATATTAAAAACACAAATACCATATGATTCAGGAATCCGACTAATAGGCATTTATCTAAAGGAAGTTAAATCAGTATATTGAAGTGATATCTGAATTCTGATGTTATTGTAGCATTATTCCCAATAGCCAAGGTAGGGAATCAACCTAAGTGTCAATAAACACATAAATGAAAGAAAAAATGAGGAGGACCCAAACAATACTAGAATCAAACATGACAACAATGATCATCTGTTGTTTTGTTTTGTTTTGTTTTGTTTGATGGGAGAGAGATTATACACTCAGGATTTGTTCCTCCAGGCCAAATAGTCAACAAAGTTTTTACTATCTGGAAGTTTTTAGAATATTGTGTAACAATTTGTGTGAGAAATGTCCCAAGTTGTGGCAAAGACATGACTGGTTCTTCCACCAGGACAATGTATCTGCCCATACTGCACTGAGTATTCAGAAGGTTTTGACCAAAAATTGCATGATCACTGTGTTCCATCCTCCCTATTCCCCCAATCTCTGCACAATTGTTTTTTGTTTCCCCAATGTAAAAAGTCAAAGGAAGCATTTTGCCAATGGGGCAGAGGTGAAATGAAAAACAGCAGAAGCACTATAAAGAGTCGAAATCAACAAGTTCAAAACCTGTTTTGAGGATTGGAAAAAATTCTCAATAGATGTATTGCATCAAATGGGGAGTACTTTGAAGGTGACTACAATTTGAAGCAAAATAAATGACTTTTTATAAATTCTGGGTATTTGGGGTCCCCTCTTCATATACACACCCCATGTGTCTGTCAGCTTGTTATGCAGAGGGGGCTTGCATGTTGCTGTGCCACTGGTATATCAGATACCAGCAGGGCTACCCATGGTAGACAGGTTTCAGCTAAGCTGAGACTGGTCAAAAGAGACATAATTACCATTTACTTACATAGAAGGAACAGAATAAGCAAATATAGAGAGACAGAAAGTACAGCCAGACACTTTACATATCTATAGTACCAGCTAGAGACAGAAAGTACAGCCATACACTACACATCTATAGTCCCAGCTCCTAGGGAGGCTGAAGCAGGAGGATCATAGCTAACATAAACTAGGGAGAAGAATCTGGTAGCCCACTCCCAAAACAATTAGTCATTGAAAACCCAGTGAATAGCAGAGAAGCACTGTCAAATATAATAGTGGAAAATGAGCACCCCAGGCTGGAAGAGATTCAAGAACCAACTGGGGAAGAGTTTCCTCCTCAAAGTAGAGTCTATCTTAATGATAGGAATGGAATGAGGACTCCCGGACTTCCTTTTGCTGATATGGCAGGACTCAAAATAAAAAGAAACATAGTGGCTACAACAAAGAGCTCAAACATAAAAAGATTGTGGGCATGGCCTAGTGTTGAATAGTGTTTTGTTCTGTTGTACATAGGGTCACTATGAGTCAGATCAGACTCTATGGCACCTAACAGCAACAACTTCACATACACAGTGGAATGTTTATGCAACCATAAAAAACAAAAACAAAAAAAGAGCAAGACCTTACCATTTACAATAACATGGGTGAACCTGGAGAACATTATGCTAATTGAAATAAGCCGGGCATAGAAAGACAAATACCACACGATGTCACTCATACATGGAATTTAAAACAGTTGATTTCCTAGAGTAGAAAGTAGAATGGTGGTTACCATACCGGCGGATGATTGGGGGAAGGGTGGAATGGAGATTTGTCAAAAGAGACATCATTACTATATATTTAGATAAGAGGAACAGGATAGGCAAATATAGAAAGATAGAAAGTAGAGCCAGAGTCTTCGTCACACATCTATAGTCCCAGATAGTAGGGAGGCTGAAATAGGAAGATCACAAGTTCAAGGCCATAGGTAGCCTGCACAACTTGTTGTTGTTAGGTGCCATCAAGTTGGGTCCAACTCATAGCAACCCTCATAGGGTTTTCAATGGCTGATTGTTTGGCGACTGCTTCAGGAGTAGATTGCCATGTCCTTCTCCCATTGTTGCACTACTGGGGATTGAACTCAGGTCCTCAGAGTGTGGAGTGGCAGGCTACCAATTGAGCTAAGCCCAGCCCTGCACAACTTAGTCTGTCTCAAAATAAAAAAGGAGTTGAGGGTACTGCTCAGTTGTGAAGCACTTATCTAGTATGTATGGGGCCTTAGGTCCAACCTCCGGTACTGGAAAAGAAAAGTAAGAGGGAGATGGAGAGAGGGTGGGAAAAAGGGAGAGACGGAGAGCAGGTGGCAGGGAGGAAAGATGGAAGGATGTAGGAAGGAAGGAAGGGAAGGAAGGAAGAAATGAAGGAAGGAGGGAAGGAAGGAAGAAAAAAGGAAGGAAGGAAGGAAGAAAGGAAGAAAAAAGGAAGGAAGGAAGGAAGGAAGGAAGGAAGGAAGGAAGGAAGGAAGGAAGGAAGGGAGGGAGGGAGGGAAGGAAGGAAAGGAGAGAGAGAGAAAAAAGTGATTGCCTGAGGTAGGGGGCAGAGAGGACAGGTAGAGAATGCAGAAGAGAGAAGAGTAACAGCTCTTAATGGTCACAGTATTTCTTTAATATGTGGCAAAAATGTTCTAAAATAGGTCATAGTGATTGGTTGAACTGTGCACATACTGAAAACCACTGGAATCTAAACTGGATAAATTGTGTGATATTGAATTATATCTGAATAAATCTGTTTCTGAAATAAAGAATAAATATAAATATGACATTAAAGTTGAATAATTAGCATGAGACCTTACATCTATAAAGTAGTATATAGAGTAGTATAAGAGTCTGTATGATTTTTGAAAGACAAAAAATAAAATAAGGCAAGATAGGAGAATGGCTACACCTCTGCGTGTGAGTAAATTGTGAAGCAAAAAAAAAAAAAAAAAGAGTAAATAGGTAAACTATAAAAATGTAATTGTCCTCATTTGACCTGACTTTTTTCCATTTAATTTTGATGACTTTATGCTACAGACAACAGATGTAATAGCCACATCATTCTATTTTTATCTTCCCAAGGGTATTTCTGTTGTTACTAATATATGTGTGTGTGTGTGTGTGTGTGTGTGTGTGTGTGTGTGTGTGTGTGTGTGGTTTTTAATCCTTGGAGAAGATTTAATGTACTATAAGTACAGTATGCTAATACATTATTGATTTGGACCTTTGACATCACTCAGAGAGTAAGGCTAAAACTTTCTTTCTTTTAAAAACCAATCTGCATATCATTCTTGATTGCAAGACAGTGTTGTCTACTATAATATCCATCAAGTATAAGTAATTAAATATATATTAAATATGTTTCCTTAAGCTTGCAAAAATATATGAAAACAGTAGAGGTTTTCTAACTTGCCTTTTCTAAGGTCAATAATGCTTTGCTTAGATATTTAGCTATAATACTTTAGCTATTAAAATTTTTATTCACTTATTAGTTGTTTTTTCAAAGAAAAGGGCAACAAACATTTATCTGGTAAATTGTATACTCCTTCATAAGGCAAAATTTAAAAAATTTTATCTCTGCATTTTGACTTACATACTAAAGTAACTGATACCCCTTCAAGATACTATTGAATGAGCATGTGTTATTAAATAAAAGTGTATTTGAAGGGCTTATCTATCTACTATTTAAAGAGCAGTCAATCAATATTGGTTTTCATTATTAATATTATGATTTGGATCATTAACATATTATTTTTCTGAAGTCCTATATTCTGTCAGTATAGATAGCATGAAAAGTGCTTGATTAAAGTAAAAATGATCTTTACAAAGAGGTTAGTCATTGAATGTTATCCAGCGTTCAGTGGAAGTTTGGCATGTACTGAGCAGCAATCCTCCCCCATAAAGTAGAAAAGAGATTCCTAAGGAGCTATATATGAGAGAAGGAAACGGCAATTCACTCCCAAGGCAATCCCAAAGCAGCCATTGAAAACCCTATGAGAGTGGCTATGAATTGGACATGACCCAGTGGCACCTAACAACAAGAAGCTGCTATACAAAGCCAGTAAAAGGAAATGGTCAGGGTCCTTGGTTTTAACAGAACTCTGTCCCTAACCAAAGATTGTCTCCATCTTAATGACATCATAATATTGGTCCCCAGAAGACCTCTCTATCCATCAAACTATAATCCATGATCCTTGTAGCCAACTAAGGGTGGAAAAAAAGAGGTGTCTTCCATCCTACAAGGCTTTGGGATCCAATGAAGTTTGAGTGCTAGTGTTAGAGTCAAGTGGAAGTCTCTTCTTTGGATGGCTAAAGTACCCAAGATATGCTCATGGACCACCAGTTCTAGGCCATGTGTGTATCTTGCTCCAAAGTCAAAACTTTATATACATACTTCATTGTGTCTCAAAGCAGCTACCTCACTGGAATCTATTCAAAGCTAGCACAGGACAAAGACAGTTAAAATTATTCATGTTTTAAAGCAAGAAGGAAATATAAAAATTGTATCAAATTTACAGCAAAAACAAATGGGAGGAAATTAGAAACAAATTCATTTTTAACATCCCTTAAGAGTGTGATTCTACCTGGAGCAATGGTACATGCCTGTAATGCCAGCAATGGAGGAGGCAGAAGGTTCATCAGTTTGAGGGCAGAGACAGCCTGTACAACCTAGTGAGACCCTGTCTGAAAATAAAGAATGAAAAATGGGCTGAGAATGCAGCTCAGTGGCAGAGCATGCATGAGGCCCTAGATTCAACCACAAGAGAAAATAAAAGACTCAGATTCTGTTAGGAATAATTTCTATACTGGCTTATATAGTAGCTTTGCAAATATTTTTTAAAGAAGAATAAATAGCTAGGGTCAATACATTAAGTTACAATAATTTAATTCATATAACGACATGTCCAGAAAACAAAGGGATAGAGTCATAAATCGGTGTGTAGTTACACTCATGAAAAACAGTCTATATCCAGATATTCTATTCAAAAGTGGCCTGCTTTCTAATGACTAACTTTGTCTTGGCTGTTTTTTTTTTTCCCCCAAAGGAAAGGGCTATGATGATAGGATTGTGGTAAATAAATAAAGGGGGGATATGGACAATGTAGGCATGAATTCTTTCTTTTCCTTATCTAGGCCTTCTTAAGGATTTAGGAAGCAGCACATTACAATGTAATACAGTGTAACAAGAGGGCTAAATGTATTTGCTGGCAGCAGAAACATGTCTGCTCGACAGTCCCTAAGTAGCCCTTAGCATGATGGATCTGAATAAGCCATTATGGCTTTAACTGGTAAATGAGCCATGTCATTACACAGTATTTATAACAAAAAGAATGGCATCCTTATGGACCATTTGCCAAGAGCCTTGTGGGCTCTTTAAACACACCCACAGGAAAGATCCCCATGTAGGCAGCAAGACCAATAAAATTGAAGCCTGGCATGTTATCAAACTTGTTATCAGAATTCCCTGAAGTGGGTGACCTCCATTCTTATACACTCTGCCTCCATTGACTGAAAATGTCCTCTGGTTTTCAAAGCAGCTGCAGTGTAAAAGTCATGTGGCTTCTTTTTTGGGGGGAAGGGGTGTTAAAAAAAAAAAACTCTGCTCTGCTGTTCTACATTACCTTACACTCATTCTCTGTTCTCTCAGCATAAGTCCTGTTCTTCCACATCTGTCAATATGTTAGAACATGGCCTGTGCTGACTGCTTGAAATAGCTTCTCATTGCCTACCTAGCAAAACCAGGACATTACTCTGTCATGCTCTGGGTGATGATGATGATGATGATTATCAGTTTCTGCCATTTTTTTTCTCTCTAGAAACCAAAGCAAAAAAATGGAGTGTGCTAAACCAATCTTTTGGGTCAGGTTACAGGCTGTTTTTTCAAAAATTTAATGTTGAAAGTTGAAACCTATCTTGGGAGGGAAAAAAAAAGCTGTTCTATGAGCAAGGTTTGATTTTGAACTTTAATTTTTATAATTTTTTATAATTAGTATGAGTATTTATCACAGTGCTGTCAGTAGATCCACATTTTTCTCCTCTTACCCATGAGACCTGTTTAAAATTTATAATTAGCATGGGGAATCTCCAGAAGCCTTTCCAACATGAAATGAGGAGACACACTTCATGGAAAATCAGGTGGACCTTTCTCTTGTTCCCCAAGGAAGCTTTTAAAATTCATAAGACAGGAAGAATTAATGTGTTTTCCTTATTTAAACAATACCATGGCAAAAAGACAAGTGAAAACAGTGAATTACTAAAATAAAATAAATGGGAACAAAAGTAAGTAGCTAATTAAGTGTCTGGCCCTATCAAGCAACATATAGTTATCAAGGTTCATACAGGACTTCAAACACCAGGAGAGACAGAAGAGGATTCCCCACCCCCAAGTTCCTTAAGACTATAGCACTATTACAGTTTCATTATGTGCATGTTTACTGCAAGTGAAAGAATAAGCTTATGACATTCTTACAGGTGTTGGTTATCTACTGAATCTTGCTTTTGTCATTTGTCTAGGATGACCCTTAAAATGAAGGCTGTTAACACAGGTCAGTGTCAGTAATGATTGAGGCCCTAAATCAAAAATATCTATGACTCTCATGTTCTGAAATGACCTGCTAAGCCACCAAAGGTAACAATATTTGAAAATACTAGGGCAAAATCCAGTTTTGCATCTGTCATTTTAGCAGCCATCTTAAACGTGTAATAGGTTTAAACTTGATATTTTGGAGAAAATCATTGGGGGAAAAATTGTTGGAATTATACAGGTGATATTCTCTTCTTTTTGTTGTTGTTATTAGGTGCTGTGGAGTTGTGTCTGACTCATAGCAACCCTCATAAGGTTTTCAATGGCCAATTGTTTCAGAATTGCCTCCAGAAAGGATTGCCAAGTCCTTCTCCCATTTTTGCAGTGCTGGGAATCGAACCTGGGAACTCAGAGACTGAAGAACAGCTCTCTAACAACTGAGCTAAATCCCAGCCCATTCTCTTCTTAGTATGGAGTAAAAGAGAGAATATTTCTCTCCTAGCCTTGAGTATGAAAAAATATATTAAAAAATTTTTAAAAAGCTTTGAAAGTTTCATTCAGAGAGGATAGTTGTTGCTGTTGTTGTTGTTGTTGTTGTTGTTGTTGTTGTTGTTGTTGTTGGGTGCCATCAGGTAGGGTCTGACTCATAGCAGCCCAATGTCAACAGAACAAAACATTCCCCAATTCTGTGCCAAGTACATGATCTTACTTAAATTTAAGCCCATTATTACATACACTGTGTCAATCCATCTAGTTGAGGGTTTTCCTTTTTCTTTTATTGACCTACCACACTCCCAAACATGATGTCCTTCTCCAGGGATTGGTCCCTCCTGACCACATGTCCAAAATATATAAGATGCACTCTAACCATCCTTGCTTCCAAGAAGCACTCTGGTGGTACTTCTTCTAGGACAGATCTTTTGGTTCTTTTGGCAATCCATGGTATATTCTATATTTATCTCCAGCATCATATTCAAAAGCAACAATTTTCCTGTCTCCTTTATTGGATGTCCAGCTTTCACAACCATATGATGTAACTGAAAATACTATGACATGAGTCAACTGAACCTTCATCATCAATGTGACATCTTCACTTTTCAAAACTTTAAAGAGATCTTTTGCAACAGCTTATCTCAATGCAATATGTCTTTTGATTTCTTGACTGCTTCTTTCATGGGTGTGGATTGTAGAACCCAGTAAAGCAAAATCTTAGACAACCACAACTTTTCTCCATTTATCAAAAGGCTGCTTACTGACCCAGTTGTTAGGATTTTTGTTTTATTGATGATGAGATGCAATCCACACTGAAGGGTGTGTTATTTGATCTTCATCAATAAATGTTTCAAATCCTTTCCACTTTTAGTAAGCAGAGTTGTGTCATCTGCATAATGCAGATTGTTAATCAGTCTTCCTCCAATCATGATGCAGCATTCTTCTTCATAAAGTCCAGAGTCTCATATTATTGACTCAGCATAGAGGTTGAAGAGGTACTGTGAAAGAATACAGCCCTGACACATATCTTTCTCAACTTGAAACCAGGCTGTGTTTCCTTGTTTTGTTCCAACAACTGCCTCCTGGCCCATGTACAGAATCCTCATGAGTACAATTAAATGCTCTGGTATTCCCATTCTTCGCAGTGTTATCCATAATTTTTTTTGATCCACATAGGCAAATGTCTTTACATAGTCAAGAAAGTATAGATAGACACATTTCTGGTATTCTCTGCTTTGAGCTAATATCCATCAGCAATGATGTCCCTGGTTCCACACCATCTTCTGAATCTGGCTTGATTTTCTGGCAGTTCCCTGTCATAGACTGCTGCAATCCCTTTTGAATGATCTTTAACAAAATTTTGCTTGTGTGTGATATTAATGTCATTCAATAATTTCCACATTCAATCGTATCCCCTTTGTTGGGAATAGGCACAAGTATGGATCTCTTCGAGTCAGTTGGCAAGGTAACTGTTTTCCAAATCTCTTTGGCATAAACAAGTAATACATCTGTTTGTTGAAATATCTCTATTAGTATTCCCTCAATTCCTAGAGCCTTGAATTTCACCAATTCCTTCAGGGCAGCTTTCACTTCTTCCTTCAGAACCATTGGTTCCTGATCATGTGCAGCCTCTTAAAATGGTCATCCATCAATTCTTTGGGGTATGACTCTGCATATTCATTCCATGATCTTTTGTTGTTTCCTGCATTTCTCAATATTTTCCCTGTATAATCCACTATTTCTACTCAAGGCTTGAATGTTTTTTTCAATTCCTTAAGCTTGAGAAAAATAGCATGCTCTTCCTTTTTGGTTTTCTATCTCCAGCTCTTTGCACATGTCATTATAATATTTGATTTTGTCTTTTCAAGCTGCCCTTTGAAATCTTTTGTTTAGTTCCTTAACTGCATTGTGTCTTCCTTTCACTTTAGCTGCTCAACGTTCAAGGGCAAGTTTCAGAGTTGCTTTTGACATGTAATTTTATCTTTTCTTTTTTTCCTGTCTTTTTAATAACTTCTTGTTTCCTCATGAATCATGTCTTTGATGTCATGCCACAACTCGTCTAGATCATTAGCATCTATCATATCAAATCAATGTTTGAGGTGGTCTCTGAACTCAGGTGGGATATGCTCAATGTCATACCTTGGCTCCCATACATTTGTTCTAATTTTCTTCAGTTTCAGGGTGAACCTGCACATCAGCAGTTGATGATCTAATCCACTATCAGCACCTGGTCTTATTCTGACTTTTGATATCAGCTTTTCCATTGTCTTTTTCCACAAATGTAGTCAGTTTTGTTCCTGTTGGTTCTATCTGGTGACTCCCATATATATAGTCAAGTTCATGTTGGTGAAAAAATGTGTTTGCCATGTAAAGGTCATTGGTCTGACAAAATTCTATCATGTGATCTCCAGCATTTTTTCTGTCACGAAGATGATATTTTCCAACTACTGAATCTTGCTTCCAACTTTTACATTCCAATCACCAGTAATTATCAGTACATCCTGATTACATATCAGATCTATTTCAGATTGCAGAAGCTTGTAAAAAATCTTTGCTATCTTCATTTATAGCCTTAGTGGTAGGTATGTAAATTTGAATAATAGTCATATTAACCAGCCTTCTTGTAGGCATGTGGTTTGATGTGTCTTTTTTGATGATGAATCCAACTCCATTTCTTTTTAATCTGTCATTCCTGGCATAGTAGACCATTTGATTACCTGATACAAAGTGGCCCATTCCAGCCCATTTTTGCTCACTGATGCCTAGAATGTTAATGTTTATGTGCTCCATTTCCCTTCTGATGATTTCTAATTTTCTTACATTCATACTATATACATTCTATGTTCTAATCATTAATGGATATTTACAGTTGTTCCTCCTCACTTTCAGTAATGCACGTCAGTACATGGAGGTCCCTGGGGATTTACTCCATTTCTGCCATTAAGGTAGACTCTATGGTGATGAGGCAACTCTTCCCCAGTTGTCCTTTGAGTGCCTTGCAAACCAAGGTGTTCATTTTCTAGCACTATATGTGACATGACAGTGTTTCTCTGCTATTAATAGTTATTTCAATGGCTAATTGTTTCAGCAGTGAGCTGCTGGGTCCTACTCCCTAGTCCGTTTCAGTCTGGGAGCTCAACTAAAACCTGTCCACCATGGGTGACCCTGCTGGTATCTATAATACCAGTAGCATAGCTTCCAGCATTATGGCAACATGCAAGCCCCCAAAGTAGGGCAAACTGACAGACATGTGGGGGAGAGAGGATGTTATGTCTCCAAAGATTACCCAGGTGCAGGTGACTCTCCAGATTAAGAAAATGCATGTGAGTTATTTGCTAGTTGAAGGAAGATCTACAAAAAACCTACCCTCCACCTCCACACAATGCAACAAAAAAGCCATTGGCAACAAAGAGTTAAGTGAGTCTTTTTTGCTTCCTTCCTCTTCATGATCTTGAAATGTTATTGGTGATGGTAGGTACAGTCAAGTATAGCCATCCTATGTAGAAGAGAATGAATCCTCCTGGACACTGTGCCATACCCAGCACTATGTTGGTGATTCACTGCTATTCATAGGGTTTTCAATGGATGATTGTTTTGGGAGTTGCCTGCCTGGCCCTTCTCCCATTTTTGCAGTGCTGGGAATTGTACCAGGGTCCCTAGCATGTAAAGTATTAGTCTCCAAACTAAGCTAAACCCCAGCCCCTGATTTTGAAATAGCCAGAAATAAATATTAAAAAAGGAAGGAGGAAGGGAAGGTAAGATGGGGAGAAAGAGAAAAGCCTGGCCATACCCACGTCCTTCCATGTAGGCTGTGCTCTGCAGCAGACCTCATCTGCAGAAGTAAAAAGCTTTAATTCAAAAATAAAGTTGTGATTATTATACATGTCTAGAAATTCAAATTATTGAGATGAGACTATTTTGAGTATGATTGTGACCCAAGATTTTCTTCATGAGAAGCAGCATAACTACTTCCATAGCATGAATGAAAAAGGAAAGTGGAAAAGAAAGTTAAAATATTATTAATAATTTCATGGGTTGATGGTTCTGGTTACAAAAATAATTTTTCACATTTTGCTCTCAGAATAAAATGTTTTCCTAATTAATTAAAACAAAAGTAAGGCACAGTGGCACACACCTATAGTCTCCTCTACTTGGGATGCTGAGGAGGAAGCATCACTTAAATCCAGGAATTAAAGATCTGCTTGGCCAACAGATACCTTATCTCAAATTTTTTAAAAAGTGGTTTTAAGTAATATTTTGCTATTAAAAATTCAGTAAATTTTTTCAATCTTTAAATTCCCCTAGGATTTTATAGGAGGAATCACACAAATTCAGATTTTTCAGGGTGCTCAGTGGTTCCTTCCAAAGAGTACATGAATTTTCTCTATACGTTCTGCCAAAGTAGGCAGCCAAAGCCAACACAAAACTCCACATATACCTCCAGGTATAGGGGAATTCTTGACATTCTTTGGTCTTTCTTGGCCAATTTTTTTAATTATTATTAAAAAGTCTTCTTAGCTGGGCATGGGGTTGCATGCCTGTAAGAGGCTTGGGAAGGTGGAGGCAGGAGGATCGCAATTTCGAGACCAGAGGCAGTCTGCATAGCTTGGTGAGACCCTGTCTTAAAAAGTAAAAAAAAAAAAAAAAAAAAAAAGGGCTGGGGGTGCAGCTCTTGCAGCGCATGCAAGCACAAGGCCCTGGGTTCAAACCCCAGTACCACAAAAAAAAAAAGTTTTCTTCAGGCATTTGACAAGTACAACATCCTTTCATAATAAAAGTCCTGGAGAAGATGGACATAAAAGGGAAATATCTCAACATCATAAAGATTGTTTATGACAAATTTATAGCCAATATCATATTAAGTGGGAAAAAATAGAAACCATTCCCTCTAAGATCAGGAACAAGACAGAGATGTCCACTCTCTCCTTTCTTATTTAATATTGTGATTGAAGTCCTAGCCAGGGCAATCAAGCTAGAGAAATAAAGGAATTCAGATAGGCAAAGAAGAGGTCAAATTACCTTTATTCATGGATGACATGATCCTAGAAATGTCTTAGAGCTAATTAATTCCTTAAGCAAAGAATCAGAATACAAAATTTACATGCGAAAATCAGTAGCCTTCCTTTACACCAATTGTGAACAGAAAGACAATAATCACTTTCCCAACAGCTCATCAAAAAATTAAAGTATTTAGGAATCAATCTAACCAAAGACCCTGACAATCTTTACAAGGAAACCTTCAAAACATTAAAAAAAGAAATTGCAGAGGGTACTAGAGGATGGAAGAACTTCCCCTGCTCATGGATTGAGAGAATCAATATATTAAAAATGGCTATATTACCAAAATCAGTTGAAAGATTTAATGCAATCCTCATTAAAATTCCAATGACAGATTTTGCAGAAATAGAAAAAATAATCCTAAAATCCATATGGAAACACAAAACACCACATATAGCCAAAACAATCTTAAGCTGCAAAAACAGTACAGGTGGGATCACAATACCTGACTCCAAACTATACTACAGGATTATAGTGGCAAAAACAGGTTGGCACTGGCACAAAAATAGGACTGCATTTCAGTGGAACAGAAATGAAGTCTCAGAGATATACCCACAAAGCTACAGCCACCTGATTTTTGACCAAGGGGCCAAGTAAGGACTTTCAATGGAGAAAAGACAGACTCTTCAACAAATGGTGCTGGGAAAATAGGATATCCATATGCAAAAAAATTGAAAATAGACCCATATCTCTAAAAGTGCATGAAACTTAATTCAAAATGGATAAGAGACCTCAACATAAAACTAGAAATCTTAAAACTGCTGGAAGAAAAGATAGGAAACATGCTCCAACACATGTTATTTGGGACATAGAATATTATTTCCTTAACAGGACTCCAGTTGCCCAGGAAATGGTACTAAAAAGTAACAAATGGAATTACATGAAATTAAAAAGCTTCTGCCCAGCAAAGGAAACAATCAATAGAGTTAAGGAAGAGCCCACTGAATGGGAAAAAATTTTTGCATCCTACACATTGGACACAGGACTAATTTCAAAAATATACAAAGAATTTAAGGAAGCAAATGCTAAGACAATAAATGACCCAATACACAAGTGAACAAAGGAAATGAATGGAGAGTTCTCAAATGAAGATTGAAGAGCTAAGAAACACATGAAAAAATGCTCAATATCCCATCATACCACAGAGACACTTTCATTTCCATATTTAATGTGGCACTCTTCACAATCACAAGGACATGGAACCAACCAAGATATCCATCAACAAAGGAATGGATAAAGAAATTGTGGTATATATATGATGGAATATTACTCAGCAATAAAAAAGAATGAAATAGATATTTATTGCAAAATACATGGATGTGGTGTTAGATGGAATAGGCCCAAAAAGAGAAATACCATACATTCTCACTATCAAGGAGCTAAATCTTACTGAAAAGAAAAAAACTATATATACACAGATATATAAAAATGAACAATCAGACTTAGCTAAGAAGAGAAAATATAAGCCGAGTAGAAATGGGGATGGACTAGTCAGTCGGTGGGAAAGGGAGGGGAAAGACTGTAGAAGGATAAAGAGAGAGAAGATAATCTCAAATTATATGAGGTAACTTTACAAATACAAGGGAAAAATTAGGGAAATATAACACATAATTGCATATGAGTTTTACTCCATATTAGTCAAAGGGTTTCATAAACTATATAAGTTGATGAAATTGTAACCAAAAGAGATATAATAGTTGTACAATAGTAAAAGGCTTATTACTCTGTACTCCACCAACATTTATCAATAAGGAGGAGGGAAGTTCTTTGTGTAAAACCTTCAGCCCCTCTACTTCCTTGTCAACTTGGCAAAAATGCACTCAATACTCAACAATGAAACTTTCATTTAACAAGTTTATAAAATATCAACTGTTTAATGTACTCATTTGTTTTTGAAAAATGGAACTATTTACTTGAGTTGTAAACAGCCTCAGAATCCTTGTATTAAGTGAAGCATAGCTCATCTATGACCTGGCCAGTTCTCACATTCCTTGGAGTTTTTGTCTTTCATTGTAGTTGGTATAAAATAAAACCACTCAGGTCCAAAACCAAACACACGGTGCTGGTTGCTTTTGTTTTGTTATATTTTGTGAACACCTATTCAAATCACATTTTGATTTGAGTAAATATTTGAGTAAATATCTGGCTTTGTGTTCCTCTGAGTTTTAGGGAATTGTAAACAATTGTGCTTGCAGCTGTGCCACTGTGGCATCCGATCCCATCAGATCTCAGAAGCTAAGCAGGGTCAGATCTGGGGAACACGTGGGAACACCAGGTGCTGTAGGCTTGGGAGACAGACCTAGCAACCTAGCAAAAATAAATAAATAAAAAGAAATGAAACAATCAGCCACTGAAAACCCTATGAAGAGCAGAGAGGCACAGCAATAGTGTTCTGTCTGTCATACATGGGATCGCTATGAGTCATACACCGACTCCACAGCACCTAACAACAACAAACAATTATAGTCTATATGTATATATGTAAGGGTAGGAATAAATTCCTAAGGTGCTCATACCCTATTAGATGAAACTATCACATTTTAGGGTTGGAAGAATGCCAGTGGCCTCTTTATCAGCACTTTCCATTTTACAGATGAGTTCCTAACAGAAGTCAACCATTTCTTGAAGGTTCCACAGAAGGATCCAAAGAAAACCAGGGCAGATTTTTCACACAGCAGTCTTCTCAAAAAGAGCACTGGGTCTAATCACTCCTTCCATAATATTTTAGACATGAAACCAGGACCTTGACTACTTTCCAAAGTCATCAAAATATCCAAGCAAAGGAATTTTTATAACACAAAAAGTCATAGACTAAGAGTTCCATTCATATTATATTTCCAGATTCTCCCTTTTTTAATTCTAACAAGTGTTTTGCAAACATTATTGCCATATGTATAGCCATATTTAGTGCTGAACCATTACAGGGCATGGATAATAACTTCCCACAGGAAATAATAACCAATAAACCAGATAGCTGTGTCCAGATAGATGTACTAAGGCTCAGGTGAACTGGAAGCCTATGTAGTCAGTGGGATTTGACTGTTGGACTATGTCAACAAGACAAGCAAGATCCATGACTTCCTGACTGTGTTGTTTCTAAAAACAACAAATGTTCTACTTTTCTCATGACTTCACACACCATGAGGATTTCAGGTAGGGCAAAACTTAATGGTTTTTGCAACTGCTAGAATTTCTTGTCCTCTATCATGTGCCAATAATGCTGTTTTATAATTACATTTTACATAATGCCTTTTTCAAGATTTTTTCAGACAGATTAATGACTTCCTTTGAGGCCAAATGCCTTGTACTCACTTCAAAAGACTTGCCCCAACCCACCCACCCTCAAGTTGTGAATTTCTCAGATCCATGAAGCAGGGAAGTGGGTTATAACTACAAGTCAGATGGCTTATAATTCGTTTTAATAACCAGCAGTGGGATGCTTGTTATTCACATTAAATACATAATAGACATAGCAGGTGGTGCAGTTTTCATTCCTGATAGATCATAAGAGACTGAAATATAAAGATGTTGTATTCTATGGTATGTTTCCCCTCAGTCTCCCTCTACAATCAAAGAAAAATTTGTGTTACTGTGATTTAAAATACTGCCTGAATAGCTCTTTGCTTTTTTGTTAAGTCAGTGTTTGAAGAAAACAGATTATGAATGCATATTACTTTTTAAATGTTCTCCCTTAGCAAGGGTCTGGATAGGTGCTCTGGTTACCTAGGAGATGAGAACAAATGAAAATTGATTGACTTATCATGTTGATTGTGTGCTGAGCTTCAAGTGGCAGCTGTGTGTGCTGCACATAAAATGTACCTGCTTGAAAGTGATTTTTTAAATTTACCACATCAGTAATGATGCCTCATAGATTACTAGGTAGAAAAAAAGTGGCTATATTTATTAGAAAACACAGTATGGAATGATATCCTAATGATCATAGTTGGCAGAAAAAAGATATATTAATGAAATAATTCTGGCATGGATGTTTCTCTTTGTGTCACTAAAAATGAGCACATTGATAATGATAGATTTCCATCCATGGTAGAATCCCTCTACTGGCTCACTTTTTAGTAATAATAACCCTTCCTTCTGTTGGCTGAGCTTGGGCAAGTGGGAAAGAACCTTAATGGATCTTACCATAAAAGCAGCTATTACCTCTACCCTCTCTATTCTTCATACAATTTTTCTATACTACCAGGCAAGACAAGCTATCAACAAAAAAGGAATAAGTTTTGTTTTCTGAAGTCTCTTAACTTGCTTTTAATATCATTTCTCTCCTCAAAAGACCACACCTCTTTCTCCAACTGTATCATTTTGCAATGTTCCTTCACTACTCATCGCTCTACTACAGTCTAAACAACCAGTCACTTGTGGCTACTTGTGGCGCTACTTGTGGCATCTCTCCATATTACATTTTATGTATGCAACATTTTATAATGTTCTGGCTCTTGTTCTTATTTAGTGATCCAGATGATTAGCTAAGGTGCTGCTTACTTCATATGGAACTAAATGTTTTGACTCTCCAATTCATATTTTGAAATCCTAACTCATCCCCCATGTAATGGTATTAGGAAACGGGGGCCTTCAAGAGGTGATTAAGTCATGAGAGCAGAGCCTTCATGAATGGGAGTGCTGTGGTTGTTGTTAGGTGCCTTCAAGTCGGGACGAACTCATACAACCCTATGTACAATAGACACAACACTCCCTGACACTGTGCCATGCCCAACGTATTGTCAGTGCTTCTCTGCTATGCATAAGGTTTCCAATGACTGACTTTTTGAGAGTGGGCTGCTAAGTCCTTCTCCCATGAATGGGATTAATGTCCCTATAAGAAGTAACACCAGTGCTTACTCTGTTGCATATAAGGACACACCAAGAAGGCACCATCTGCAAACAAGCAATGAGCCCGCATCAGACATTGAATCTACTAGGACCTTTAGCTTTGACTGCTCAGCTCCCATAATAGGAGAAATAAGTATTTGCTGTGTTAGCCACTTACTCTGCAGTAATCTGTCTTCACAGCTAAAACTGACTAGGAAAATGGTTTTAGGGGTTATTCTTCCAAGAGTTGTTTTCATTTTGTTGGAGACAAAACCTTAACCCAAAAGAATGGCCCCATAGTGGTAAAATGCAGTCTCTCCTGGGAGATAAATGGAAAGTGTATTTTACATCATAGAAACCTTCCTTTTTGCTCTTCAATTTATACCCTTCAGTTACCACAAAACTGCAACATTTGAGCTAGAACAATTTATCTCAGGACTAATTGAAAACTAAACAACTGTGGCCTCTGATCCTGTCAGATCTCAGAAGCTAAGCAGGGTTGGACTTGGTTAGTACTTGGATGGGGGACCACTTGGGAACACCAGGTGCTATAGGCATGGGAGAAGGACCCAGCAACCCACTCCCCCAAAAAAAATCTGCCATTGAAAAAACTATGAATAGCAGAGAAGCACTAAAAATAGTTTTTCGTCTGTTGTATATAGGGTCACTATGAGTTAGATACTGACTCAATAGCATCTAACAAGAACAAACAAAAAAAGAAGAAAAACAAATGCTAATCTCCCCCTCTTGTACAAATGTCATTACCCTATGACCATGTGAACCATAGGAACTCCAAAATAATGCAGATATAGCCGACTTTGCTATTAATTGGTGAAATTCAAGCAGATAAATAGTAAATCCCAGAGTAATTGAATGAATAGGTGGAGTTAAAGAGCACATAACTTAATGTTAATAAAGTAAAATGCTGGGTTTAAGGGGAAAGAAATACAACCTAATGAAGGACACAGAAGAAACATTGAAAAAAATGTAGAGATAGCCATAATTCTGAATAGGAGGGTATTATAAATATGTCAGTTTTCTACATATTAATCTATAAATTTAAAGCAATCTATAAATTTAATCATGGGGCTGGGATTTAGCTCAGTTGGTAGAGCGCTGCGCTGCAGTCTCTGAGGTCCCGAGTTCAATTCCCAGCACCGCAAAAATGGGAGAAGGACCTGGCAATCCACTCCCAAGGCAATCCCGAACAGTCAGCCATTGAAAACCCTATGAGGGTCGCTATGAGTCGGATACCGACTCGACGGCACCTAACAACAACAACAACATAAATTTAATCACAATCTTAATGAAATTTTTTTCTTTAAAACTAGATTCTATGACTCAGTGTTATCTGGAACTTTTTGAAAACAAAGACTGATAAAGAGGAATTTTCCTTATGGAGATATGATAACTACTGCAATATTGCCATCAGCCTAGATAACTTATAAACAGAAAGGGCAGACCATAAATATCGAGCAAATAAAAATGCAAGTATTTCAAATTAGTGAATAATCAATGTGAAAATAAATTCAATTTCCTAAAATAGTTATATTTATATCTCTTATCAATGTACAATTATCAAGATAAATTAAAAATCAAAGTATAAATTAAAAAATTAGAAGAAAATCTGATATAAATTTACAGGAAGGAAAGCCATTATGCAACTGATACAAAAGACAAAATCTACAAATAAAAAGACTATCATGACTACATAAAACACAATCTTTTAAGTTAAAAATTTTACAAGGGGACAAAATTGAAAAATATTTATATTGACTGTGTTGGTAAATCTTGATTGTCAACTTGGATTGAAATACACCTACAAAGTTAGCATAGCCCATCTTTTTGCATGTCTGTGAGGACATTCCAGAGAGAATTAAGGGGATGCATATCTGAAGCACCATCCTGTAGGCTGAGGAATGAAATGAAAGACAAAAAAGGAGAAAACAAAACCAAGCATATTCACTCATTCATTCATTCTCATTCTCTCTCTCCCTCTCCCTCTCTCTCTCCTTCCCTCCTTACCTCCTTCCTTCTCTCTCTCTTTCTTGGCCACCTTCCACCATAAGGTGAAATACTAGGCTCTGCCATGCCATCCTCACCACAATGGACAGAAACCTCTGAAACTTTCAGCCAAAACAAATCTTTTTTCCCTTAAAAACTGTTTCTCTTAAGTATTTGTGACAGTGATAAAAACTGGTAACAACACAGTTACTATCCTCTCTCTATAAAGAGAATAATGTAAAAAATATGGAAAATATCTTGGCAATGCCTCAAAAAATTAAAAATATTCCTGCCATATGATTCAGCCATCTCATTACTGGGTATATAACGAAAGGATTTAAAACTAGAATTTCATAGTGTTAACCGCACTTCTTGGCTATTTCCAATAGCCAAGATATAGCGATATTCCAAGTGTCCATTGACAGATGAATGTATATAGCATTTTTTATATATATATATATACACACACATATATACACACATATATATGTATATATATATGTAAATATATATAATGAAATATGAATTATCCTTAAAAAAGGAAATTCTGCCCGTTGTGACAATAGGGATGAACCTGGAGGACATTATGCTAAATCAAATAAACCAATCACAGAAAGACAAACACTGCATGATTCCACATATAAAAGGTACCTAAAATAATCAAATTCATACCTAGAAACAGAGAACACAATAGCGGTCATGATGAGCTAAAGAGTGAGAGAGAGGGAAATGGAGAATTATTCTTCAATGGGTATAAAGTTACTATTATTCCAGATGAATATATTCTAGAGATCTGCTATAAAGCATAGTATCTATAATTAGCAATACAGCACTGTGTACTTTGAACTTTGTTAGGAGAGTAGATCACATAGTAAGTAATATATATTTCTTTGGTGGTGGTAGTGGTATCATGGGTGTATACATGTATGCATATATACAAATTCATCAAATTATCAAATTATATACCTTTAAAATATATATAGTTCTTTTTATTCCAATTATATCTCAACAAAGCTATTAAAAATATATTATAAAAAATGTCCCCACAAAAGTGGGCAAATAAAATATGTCTGCAATTCAACAATATGAAACACAAAATAGCAATTAATGTACAAAATAAGTTCAATTAGCATAAAGGAAATATTAATTAAGTAAAAATTATGATATCATGTTTTGTCCATCTGATTAACAAAGACCAAAACCTAATGATAAGGTGCAATTTATGTAATGATGTCAGGAAATGAGCTATCTCAAGCACTGAGGAAGTGGTGTAAACTACTATGAGAGTCCAGAGGAAAATTTGCAATTTTTACTGAAAACTTTAAATATATATAAGTACCCTAACTGGAGAATACCATTTTTAGAAACTTTAAATATATAGAGAACACCTAACTAGAAAATATTATTTTTAGAAATATATCCTAGAGAAATAACCCAACAAATTCACAGGGTGCATATATGAAGATATTTATTAAAACCATTAAAAATCAAAAGAAAGATTATACATATTTCCTCAGAATAGCACCTTTGTTAACTGAGGAATCATACTTCCATACTATGGAATACAGTGAAACCAATATTAAAATTAGTATTGATTTTATGGTTATATGCTTGGAATAGTATTTATGACATGATTGAGATTAAAAATAAAGCAGGTTAGAAGTAGTACATGTATTATGGTGAAATTGATATTGAGAGTTGATGAAAAGAGTTGAGGATGTAGCACAGTGTTAGAGTGCTTACCTAGTTATGTTTGAAGCCCTGTGTTTGATCTCAGCATCACAAAAAAATCTTATACACATAGACATAAGTGTATAGATATGAAAGGATACTATTATTAGGTTTAGTCAAAATTTACCTAAAAATATATCAGGGGATTTTATATGTCATGCTTTATAGGTGAATGCTAAATCAATTTTGAGATTGTAGATAGCTTTTTAAACATTCTTTTGCTTAGTTTATAAAATCTTTTTTAAAAGCATATACAGTATTTTTATAACAGAAAACTGAAATTTTCCTATAACCAAATAATTCTTTAGTGAAATAAAAATGCGGATATTGTCTCATCTAAATATCATTTTCTGATATTATACTTAAATGTTGAGAAATTGTATATTAATCATGCCACAAAGCAAACTGAATCCTCAACAAAAGGTTTTGTTGCAAAAACTTTTATCTATGGAAATACTTTTAGATATTTATAAAGAAAATTTTATAAATATCTACAAGACCCAACTAAGTATTTTAGTAAAAGATCCTGTGCTCATACTGGCCTAGACTTGATGATCCCTACAAATCATGAAACCATTCAGAGGTACAGCTCTTCTCATAGGGAGGTAACACTCCAACAAACATTCACACAGGGACAGTATACTTGAGTAGGTGGCCTCTGTTTTTGCAGAGCATTTTTTCAATATTGAAATTCTAATTTTTCTCCCTCTGCTATAATATGGAATTGCTGGAAAGTCTTGCTAAAATAAGACAGTGAAAACAACCTGCACATTAATTGGAAAGTATGTAATATCTGTTAAATATTAAGAATTAGAAAAGTCTCTGGGTTGGGGATACAGTTCAATGGTAGAGTGTTTACCTAGCTTACATGAGGCCCTGGGTTCAATCCCAGTACTGCAAAAAAAGAAAAGAAAAATAGCTACAGACTCAGCCTATCTGATATGAACATATCTGTCTTCCTAAATTTGGCTTTCATGTGTTTTCATGTAATTTTTCTTTCACTGTTCTCATGCTAGTATATTATATGACCACTTCATAATATTTTATTAATCCTCCAATCTTTAAACCTTTCTCAATATTCTTGTCCTCAGTGTAACAAAAATAACACAGGAAAGGGCTAAATTGCTTGGCCACTCAGAAAAAAAGGTGTTCAGTACAAGGCAAGGACATAGAACTTTTAACCTTGAATGACGTCTGGGAATCTCTTTCTGCCTACTGATCTCACATGTTTTTCTCAAACTCACAGCACTGTGTATATATACTTTTGCAAATGCTTGATTTATTATCCCTTCTCTCTGGAGATTAGCTGACTCTTTTTTCAGTTGGCTCCTTTAGTGCCTTGGGACAACTGACATTTGCAAGACTTAACCTGAGTCTCACCAGTTACAAGAGCTTAGTGCCCTAGAGGCCTCATCTGTCACTTTGTTTCCATGGTAACTCAAATCAGATTGCCAAAAATGAGGTTAGTCATTTAGAAATCATATTTTTTAAAAGAAGAAACATTGCCCGCCAACAACATATTATTTGAAACAGGGCTTTGTTTAAAGCTGGTTTCTTGTCTTTTAAGGATTAAATACCTGTTTCCATGGTAGCAGATTAATAAACTACCAAGACAGAGCTGAGCTCAAAAAAGTTCCTTCTATCAGCATCTACATGCTCAGTGCTGGTGAAGCCACCCGAAGTGTGGGGCTCTAAACATGTTTTCTGTTTGTTTGTGTTTAGCAACAATGAAGAATAGTTATTTTGTTTCTATTCCTCTGTTTCCCATTTGTTTTTTTGTTTGTTTGTTTGTTTATTTGTTACATTAAAGATAGTGACATGAGTTTGTATAATAATAATAATACTATATCTTAACTGCCTGCAATGGTTACTAGAAATGTGCAGAGTGCTTTACATATCTCGGTCCTCAGTATTATTAACCCCATTTTGCATGAGAACTAAGACTCATTGAAGGTCACAGAGGTATTGTCAAGGAATGGAGCCATGACTCAAACCAAAATCTGACCTAATTTGGAATGAGGCTCTTCTCTTACCCTCTTTAAAGTGATGACAATTTTCTCTACCCCCAAATAAGCATGTACACACATAGTCACATGCACATGCAATGCAATTCAGAGACTCAGTTCACATAGGATGAATGAAATCGTCAGAATCACTCTCAGAAGTGCTCAAGGACTTCTTTCTTTCTCTAACCAGGTCATAAAAATAACTTCTACAATCTCCTTTAGTCCAAGAATGGAAACTGACCTCCCAAGGCAGCAATCTTTTGGTGGAACTCAATGCAACATCACTTTCCTCCTCACAGAGTTCCTCTTACCAGCAACCACGGCCTGATATAAATTGTAATGTCTTATAGGCTTTATAGATTACACAGGCTTGTTGATATGAATGGATGAATAACTTCTTTTAAATTCTTAATCCATTGATGAAAATATTAGTCAAGTCAAATGCCTGCAGCAGGGATTGAGTAATACATTAGTTTACCCTGCAGTGATATTTTTCTGGCTTATTTGAAAGTGTACATTTCTACTGCTTATTCACAGGCATAGATAAACATACACTCTTCAGAAAGTTAGACAGGGACAACAGTGGTCATTTATATCTTATTCTAAAGGGAGTCTGTCAGAATTAAAAATAAACCTCTAAAAGCTCTTAGGAAAAACTTAGTAGAAATTGGATCCATTTCAACATTAAAACAGCTGTCTTCCACGTTTTTTCTCAAGCAGAATGTAGATGGAAAACTAATATAACAGATTTCGTCTCCAGACAAAATGAAATGAATGATTTTAATGTCAGTACAGGAAGAAGAGTAGGGGACAATTCTCTGAGGAGCAACTCAGTGCTCACTTTTAATTTATGTCAATATTTTCTCTACTGAAGTAGGAAGAGAAACCATGGGACAGAACATTTTTGGAGGAGTTAAACAGAAGCATCCCTGATATCGCAATGAAACACTGTTTAACCTTGAACCACTTGTATTCTTTGGAATAGGGGTACAGTTATTTCTAATTTAAAGCACTTAGAAAACACCATAAAGGCTTAAGTGGCATCTAATTTGAAGACACAATTACTGTTTCCTAAAATCACAAAATCTCTCCAAAGACCAACTACTTTCAGAAATAATACAAGGCATAATTCCTCAAGGAAAGAAATAATTTCTCAAATTAAATACAAGTTACCATTTGTAACTCTTTACTGCCAACCTTCTGTTCCTTCAATTTTCAGATCTTTAGCAGTGAAACATAGAATTTCCAAACCTCTGTTCTTAGCCATGAAGTTAATTGCCACAACAATCCGAATAAAGCAATAATAAAACAAAATTAGCAGTAATCAAGGAAAATGTATCCCAAATGGCAAGCAGAAGAGTTAAACATATATAATTATATGGAAATGTTATAAACGAGAACCAAGAAATCAAAATAAACTCAGCCTACACAAGAAATAGAAAATAAAAAGACCCTAAACTATGGTGCTATATATTTTCCCACAAATTTCAACTCCACAGGAAAATAATCATTAAATGGACAATCCTTTACTTTTAAAGTAAATCCTTTACTTTTAAAATTATCTAACAAATATCAAAAATTTCCTCAAATATATTTTAAACAGAAAGTTATTTTTCCTCTTTTACTCCTCTTCTGTCTGTAGTAGGCAGAGTTGTTGTTAGGTACTGTCAAGTCAGTGTCCAACTCATAGTGACCCGAGGTACAACATGTGAAACAGTATTGTCAGTGCTTCTCAGTGTTTTCAATGGCTGATTGTTTATTGGAAGTGGACTGTCAGGTCCTTCTTCCAAGCCTACAGCACCTGGTGTTCCCAGGCCATCTCCCATCCAAGTACTAACCAGGCCCGTCCCTGCTTAGCTTCCGAGATCTGATGGGATCGGACGCCAAAGTGGTATGGCTGCAGGCAATAGGCAGAGAGGTCCCCCAAAAGAATCCATGTCCTCATTATAGAAATTTATGAATATTTTACACTACCTGATAAAAGGGATTGTACAGGTGTAATGGTTATGGACCTTAAATAAGGAAGACTATCTTGGATTTTCCAGGTGGACTCAACACGATCTCATGAGCCCTAAAAAAGCAGAGAATGTTCTGAAGATGGAAGAGGAAAATGAAGGAAAAGAAGATCCCAAGCATGAGAAGGATTCAGCACACCATTACTGACTCTGCGATGTAGGAATTCACATTCATGAACTGAAGAGGGGCCTGCTGCAGCTAAGGACAGCCCTTATCTAGAAGTCAACAAGAAAAAAAGAACCTTAGTACTTCAATCACAAGGAACTGAATTCTGCCAACAACATGAGTGTGTTTGGAAATGGATTCTTCCAAGAACTTTCCATTAAGAGACAAGAGGTTGAGTTGCACACCCTGGTACACACCTGTAATCCCAGCCACTAATGAGGTTGAGGCAGGAAAATCATGAATGCAAGGTCAGAGGCAGTCTGCACAATCTTACAAGACCCTGTCTCAAAGTTTTGAAAGGAGAGGTTGGGGCTGCAGCTCAGTGGTACTGCACTTGCCTGGCATTTGTGAGGACCTGGGCTCAACTATATAGTACTAAGGTAGAGAGAGAGAGAGAGAGAGACAGATGGAGAGAGAGAGAGAGGGAGGGAGAGAAGAAAGGGAGGGAAGGAGGGAAGGAAGGAAGGAGGGAGAGGGAGGGAAGAAGAGTGAAAGCGAGAGGAAGAGCAGGAGCAAGAGCAGGAAGGAGAGAAAGAGAGAGAGATGGAGATATACCAACCAATCAGAGGTTGACATCAGTTTGGTGTGAGGCAGGACAGAAATCTTATATGAACCAATGAGAATTTCTGACATACAGATCTGCAAGAAAATAAATGAAATGCTTTTAAGCCACTAGTTTATGGTAACTTGTTATGCCAACAGTAAAAAAAATACATACTCAAAGCAAAAAGTTGTTTTCTCTCCACCTCTTACCTTCCATTTATCTTTTTAAGAAATTTTATTTACTTTATTTATGATTTTTTTCTTTTTTATTAATAAATGGTGGGGTACAGAGCAAGAAGTCTTTTTTCTATCCACCATGCAACTGTTGCACCATTACTTACACATTCACCCACTTACATATTTTACAGAACCATTAAAACTAAAGAGAAGGAAAGAAGAGAAAAAAGAAAAATGTAGGAATATTAATAGGTAATAGAAAATCTTATGTAATGAGTTATATTCTTATTGATTTTTTTCCTTTCTCTGAGTTTTTGCCATGTATTCATACAATTGCATCATACATATTGAGATTTTCTTCTTTCCCTTTCCCCCTCTACATTCCTTCCCCTCCGTTTCCTCCCACTACTCCCTTCCCTACTTCTTTCTACTCTGCTTGTATTTTCCAGAGCTGAATCTAACTTAAAGGAAAAAATAAAACCCCAAATATATGTAGATTCATAAAAATGAGCAATCATACTTATCTAAGAAATTCTAAAAAGACTATAATGCCTTAAGGTATAATCCCAAACTATGTTATTTCTGCATTGAAGAGACTGTTTCATATCCGTTCTTGAAAATGAATTCTGGCTACTTCTAACAAATGTAAAAATGTTGTTGCTGTTGTTGTTGTTGTTGTTGTTGTTGTTGTTGTTGTTGTGTGCCTTTGAGTTGGGTCTGACTCATAGCAACCCTATGTACAATAGAATAAAACACTCACCAATTCTGTGCCAGGCACACAATCTTATTTATGTGTAAGCCCATTGTTGCAGATGCTGCATCAATCTATCTAGTTGAGGGTTTTCTTTCTTTTCCTTGACCTGCCACTCTCCCAAACATGATGCCCTTCTCCAGGGATTGGTCTCTCCTGACTACATGTCCAAAATAAGTGAGACACAGTCTAGCCATCCTTGCTTCCAAGGAGCACTCTGGCTGCACTTCTTCTAGGACAGATCTGGTTCTTTTGTCAGTTCATGGCATATTCAATAATCATCTCCAGTACCATAACTCAAAAGCATCAATTCTGCTCCATCTCCCTTATTCCCATATGATGCAACTGAAAATACCATGGCATAATTCAGGCACACTTTTGTCTTCAATGTGACATATTTACTTTTCAACACTTTAAAGAGGTGTTTTGTAACAGCTTTCCCCAGTGCACTGTATCTTTTGATTTCTTGACTGCTGCTTCCACAGGTTGATTGGAGAGTCAAGCAAAGCAAAGTCTTGGGCAACCTCAATCTTTTCTCCATTTATCATGAAGTTGCTTGTTGACCCAGTTGTAAGGATTTTTGTTTTGTTGATGTTGAGGTTCAATTCATACTGAAGGTTCTATTGTTTGGTTTGGTGTTTTGGTTTTTTTTTTTTTGTACTGGAGGTTGAACCCAGGGACTCGCACTTGCATGATCTACAAGTGCTGGAGCTGCACCCCCAGCCCATTTTTTTACTTTTTTTTTTTTTTTTTTTGAGACAGGGTCTCGCCAAATTACACAGACTGCCTCTGGTCTCAAACTTGCGATCCTCCTGCCTCGGCCTCCCAAGCCGCTGGGATTACAGGAGTGCGCCACTGCATCCGACTTGTTGTTTGATCTTCATCAATAAATATTTCATATCCTCTTCACTTTTAGCAAGGAGAGTTGTGTCATCTGCATAACACAGGTTGTTAATCAGTCTTCCTCCAATCCTGATGCCACATTCTTCTTCATAAAGTCCACCTCAGATTATTTGCTCAGCATAGAAACTGAAGAGGCCCAGTGAAAGGATACTCCCTGGTGTACACCTTTCTCGACTTGAAACCAAGCAGTATTTCCTTGTTCTGTTTGAATGACTGCCTCCTGGTCCATAAACAGATTCTTCATAAGTACAGTTAGGTGCTCTAGTATTCCCATTTTTAGCAGTGTTATCCATAATTTGTTATGATCCACACAGTCAAATGCCTTTGTATAGTTGATAAAACATAGATAGACACCTTTCTTATATTCTCTGATTTGGGCTAATATCCATCCGATATCAGCAATGTCAAATGGTTCCATACCATCTTCTGAATCCAGCTTGATTTTCTAGCAGTTCCCTCTCTATATACTGCTACAGTTGCTTTTGAATTATCTTTAGCAAAGTTTTGCTTGCATATGATATTAATGATGTTGCTCAATAGTTCCACATTTTGTTGGATCCCTTTCTTGGGAATTAGCACAAACGTGAATCTCTTCCAGACAGCTGGCCAGATAGCTCTTTTCCAAATTTCTAGGTATAAACAAGTTAGTACCTCCAATACTGCATGTGTTTGTTGAGACACCTCAATTGGTATTCCATCAATCCCCAGAGCTTTGTCTTTTGCCTGTTCTTCAAGGAAGCTTCCACTTCATCCTTCAATACTAGTGGTTCCAGACTATATGCAACCTCTTGAAATGGTTTGTCATCCACTATTTCTTTTTGATATATTGACACTGTGTGTTCCTTCTGAGTAGCACAGTATTAAGAGGTAAGTGGGGGAGAGGGTAGGGTGATAAGCAAGTTTATTAATCTCCTCCAGATCTAATTTCCTCATCCTTAAGTTGGAAGAATGTGATCTCTATGACACAGTTGTTATGAGGACTGAATGATTTCATAAATGTAAAAGCACACTGAAAATGCTGAATTTAACTTATGTCCCCCCTCCCAGAGTCTTCCTTAAAGTTTTCTGCAGCTCAGTGACAGAGCACTTGCCTAGCATGTATAAGACCCTGGGTTCGTTCAATCCCTTAGTACTGCAAAAAATTAAAATTAAAATTTTCTTTAAAAAAAGTTTTCTGCAGGCTGTAATTCCAAACTCCAGAAACACTCTTTGCACCACAGTAAGGCTCAATGGTTTCAAAAAGCAATTAAGCATGAAGCTAAGAAGAATGACCTACATATGCCTGGAAAGTATTTTCAAGAACCATCCCTAGAAGTCAGGACAGATGTCACAGTACCATGCTTACTAGAAACACTGGTGGAAGATGGGGAAGTTCAGGTTTATACTGATTAGCTTATAATCTGATAACAAAAATAACATTTGAAATGATCATAATATATTAGGAATAAAAATGATATACCTCTCTGCCCAGAACCCCAGGGTATCAATAGCAAAAAGAGTAATTAAGTACAAGGACATAATAATAATAGCAGAACAATGTAAATAATCTGCCCAATTCTAATGAAGACAGTTATGGTATAGAATGTACACTGACAATTTTTTAATAGAATTTTTTTAAACTAGGTGGACTGATTAAGTTAATTAATGGGTGAATATAATTTCAAAGTTTTGACCAGCTTTTTACTGGCACATGAAATATGTTCTTCAAATATATACTAAATGAATGGTGAGTATAGGCATTATACTTCACCTTAAATCTAACTCAGATTTTTAGAATTTATACATTATTATGACAAAAATAAATAAGGTTGCTTATCTACCCATCACTTTCCACAACATCCAACTAAAACTATGTTGTTATTAGGTACCGTCAAGTCGGTATCCGACTCATAGTGACCCTCACAGGGTTTTCAATGGCTGACTGTTTCAGGATTGCCTTGGGAGTGGATTGTCAGGTCCTTCTCCCATTTTTTCATTGCTGGGAATTAAACTCGGGACCTCAGGGACTGCAGCGCAGTGCTCTACCAACTGCAAATTGTGTATTTTGTTCCATCAATTTTATTTTGCCAAGTTAACAAAAGTCTACCTTTCATAGAAATTTTGGGTAAAAAAAACATAGCATGGGTTCTTTGAAAATACAATCCATATATTAGGTTTGACGATTCAAAATTATTTTAAAATCTGTACTGGGCTTTCTTAAGTAGTCAAAATATTTGATTTTGTTGTCTAGATTTCTAATAAGGACTGTAAATTTTGGAGGACCACATGCCACTTACATTTGAAGAAATGACATTAAAGGTGATACTAGCCTTTGAAAAGTAAGGTTTTCCTAGTAGTAAAGAAGGAACATTAATGGCAAGGTATTGAATAAGAAATATTAGAGTCAAGACCGTAAGGTTAGGAAAAATGAGGAAAGTGGGTTTGAGGAACTGAAAAATGGCCAGTCTGCCAAAAAATATGCTGTGTTAGAGAGAAAAATAATAGCATAAGATAGAAAAATAAGCAGGACTCAGTCACTGCAAGAATTTAAAAAACATTTTTAAGCAGTTAAAACTTTTCTTAAATACAATGAAAAACCTTGAGGTTAACATACATATATTTCTTCTAAATTTTTCTTTAGTCTATATTTTTATTTTAATGACCTTATTGTTTCTTGTTTAAGAGTTAGGTATAAATATTATCATATTACATATTAATTAACAACATAAAGATGTCATGGTCTTTCCAAATGCAACTTTAAAAGATTATTTTTGAATAATTAATGAAATAAATATTCTCTGTATATAGATTAAAAGGATATTTTCACTACCTCAGCACTAATGTATTGTATCTTCCCTATAAAATCATTTCATTTTTGGCAGTCCCTGTTCCCCTGATATAATTCATCTTCCACATTTATTGACTTATTAATGAGCCTTTCATTAATGATTAAGGGTTTTTGCAATAAATTATCTCTTTGGATGTATCTTTCAGCAAAATAATTTTCAAATGCCTATTATGATATTTAAAATACTCAAATTTCAGGACTTTAAAACCAACTTTCATAAAGACTATTTTATCAAATTTTTTTTCATTTATTTATTTCCTTTTCCCATGGATAGTCCAAGTTAGAAGACATGGCTATCTTTATTTGAATAACTTATGTTCAAATTAAAAAACCTCTCTGGTTATGCATAAAAGCCAAAGAAACATTCATACTCAACACAATTCCCCAATAACCAGGTTATTTGTTATCATTTATTTTAGTTCATCATATCTATATTATTGTGGTTTTGCAAAACAATACTTATTTTTCATGTTTTTTTGTTGTTTTGCTTTGTTTTATTTTTACTTTCCCATGCTGGGGATTGAACCCAGAACCTTGCACATGATAGGTAAGCACTCCACTACTGACCTACATCCTCCCACATCATTATTTATTTTTTAAAGACTATGAAGATTCAAAATGGATATTGGTAATGAAATAAAATAAAAATAATAAACGTTCCAGAATGAGAAATAAATTTGAGAACAAGAAACATCATTCCTAGAAGAATCTCACTCTGGCACAGAGGAGCAGACAGGCCATTACAATTTCTTATTAAATTCATTATAACTGGATTTTATCTGAGTCTACCCAACATGCATTTCTCTAACCCATCTTTTAGCTTGATCTTTTCATGGCAAGAGTCTGACAAGAAGAGTGAGGAGGAGAAAAGTATAGAATTAAATAGAATAATCCTGTTAATTCTTAAGGGTTGATTTGTCCAAATGTATTTTTTTCTGATAGATACTAATCTAACTATGCAAATGAGTATGAAGTTTGTGGATTTCTTGAAATAGAATCCTTAGAAGATGCCTAGAAATGAGGTTGTAAACTTCTATGAGTATAATAACATTGAGAAAATATGTTTTGGTCTAGATGAAGTAATATTTTAGAAAAACCTTTCTTTTCTTTTTTTTTCCTTTTATCAGTTAAATTTATTCTAACATAAAAGTTGGAAATATTATGGTGTACAATGTAATGTTTGGTGCATATATAAACGAGGTAATGTTTACATCAGTTTTTATTGGAAATTTTTAATGTACAACTTAATGTAATTCATTTTGACATGCATTTCATTGTGACATTTCCATATATGCATTGTGTTGTACATTACACAGATAAGCTCCCTCTTACCCTCTTGTGCACTTCCTCTCCCCATCCCACCACCACCACCACCACCACCGCCCCCGCCACCAAAGACCTCTCTTCCCTTTGCTTATCTTTTTATGGTAATATTTTTTTATATATCCTTGGGTCCCAATTATGCTTAAGATCAAAACGTTTTCTGTAGCTATAACACTATTGGGAATTTACCCAAAGGCAGATGTGTCATCATACCACAGAGACACCTGCATCTCCATGTTCAATGCAGCACTTTTCACAATAGCAAGGATATGGAATCAACCAAAGTGTCCATCAATAAAAGAATGGATAAAAATACTATGGTGCATATTCACAGTGGAATACTACTTAGCAATCAAAAAAATGAAATAATGCCATTGGCAACAAAATGGATGGAACTGGAAAAAACTATGCAGAGGTTGGAACATATAAAAAAAAATCTAAAGTCGACCTAGTGGAGAAGGGACAATTTGGGGAATGCAAAAGAAGTAGGGAGGGATCTAGCAAAAGAAGGAAATCCTAGGAGAGGAGAGGGGGGAGAAGAGGAACAAGGAGAAGTAAGGAATGGGGGAAGGGGTGACCTCAGGGTGAACAGCCCAACTTTAATAGTCCTGGAAATAATTATAATAACACCAATAATACCAAAGAATGGTAACCATATAGATGGGCTAGAAAATTCATGTAATAGTACTGACAATGTAAAAAGATAGCTCACTACAGAAAAAGTTTTGATCTTTCTTCTCTTTAGTAAAGGTGTTATTTGTTACAGCATTCATGAACTGGATAATAGTACTCCACACACCTACTTTTTTGAGAACTCAAAATATAACATCCTTTCCTTTGCCTGTCAACTTTGGAGTACATTGAGAAATAAAACAAAGAAGGAAGAAAGATGGAAATAAAAATATTGGCTTTATTATTATAAATTGATTGGACAATATGAATTTGCCTGCAGCGGTAGCCCTGTGGCATCCGATCCTGTCAGATCTCGGAAGCTAAGCAGGGTCGGGCCTGGTTAGTACCTGGATGGGAGACCGCCTGGGAACACCAGAAGCTGTAGGCTTGGGAGAAGGACCTGGCAACCCCCTTCCAAAAATCAATCTGCCATTGAAAACCCTATGAACAGCAGAGAAGCACTGACAATAGTGTTTCCCCTGTTGTACAGAGGGTCGCT
>VMDO01010630.1:8998-70850 GCA_007922755.1 Pedetes capensis | reverse complement strand
CAGACTTGAGGGTCTGGGTGCAGAGGTGAGAGCTGGTGTTGGGGGGACTGAGGAGACCCCAGATCAAGGGTAATGATTGTTTGCACTTATTATGTTGGCAGGGGTTTCAAAGGTTGATAAAACCCAGTGGTGATAAAGGTTTAGGAAATCCAGATATTCCGCTCACGGCTGCCTGGACTCCATCTGGAAACCATGTTGAAGGAGCTTTTGCAACATCCAGTAAAAGAGTAAGCAGGTCACCCTTCATGGAAGAATCCCAAATTAACCAACAGCAGCACTCACAAAATCCCATATGCAGGTGGATACGTGTGAATATCAGTTTCAGTGCTGTTTGTGATAGTGAAATATCACAAACCATCCAAACGTCAGCCCATTCGATGAAGTGCTCCATAGCTACAAGCATGGTGTGTGCCACAAGGAGGGGAAAAGACAGCAATCGACTTAAAAAGACCCCCATGTGGACAAAGAGAAGCAAGTACACACATACCTGGATGGATGGATGCCAGGGTATTTTCAGCTGGACGTTGAATAGGAGAGACAGGAGAAGAATTGATGCTTTTGTATAATGGTGTTGGAGATGAATATTGAATATACCATGGACCGCCAAAAGAACCAACAGATCTGTCCTAGAAGAAGTGCAACCAGAGTGCTCCTTGGAAGCAAGGATGGCTAGACTGCATCTTATGTATTTTGGACATGTTATGAGGAGGGACCAATCCCTGGAGAAGGACATCGTGTTTTGGAGAGTGGAAGGTTAGTGAAAATAAAGGAAGGCCCTCAACTAGATGGATTGACACAGTGACAGCAACAATGGGCTTATACATAAAAAAGATCATGTGCCTGGCACAGCGTGGGGGAGCGTTTCATTCATTCTGTTGTACATAGAGTCGCTGTGAGTCAGACACAACTCCACAGAACCTAACAACAACAACAATGTGTTGGTTCAGCTAAGAAATGTCCAGAGGGACATGGTGAGCTGTTCACAGAGGTCTCCCCAGCTAGAGGGTCCAGGGGTGACACGCATCTGCTTTTACCTCACATATGCCAGGGTTCCAGGGTGAGCACATTTGACTTTTTAAATGAATAGCAATCACATGAACAGGAGAGGCCAGGGAAGCTCCCAGGTCAGGCAAATCCAATTTTTCCTGGGGCATAAGATCCCAAGCAGTTTAGTCACCAGCGAGTGGCATCAGATGATTAGAACCCCAGGACTTCCTCACGTGGTCACTCTCGTTGGCCAGTACATTCAAGTGTTCTTTGTGCTCCAAACGGGATGTTGACTTCTCTGTGGGACAGGATCGAAAGTCCCAGAGCTGGAAGGGTCTCAAGGGCAAGCCACGCCACTCGGGCAGGCACACGTGGGTTACACCTGAGCTCCGTGTGTTCAAGCAGAGACCTCTGGGGCCTGGGAAGTGAAGTGGCTTGCGCAAGGCCATCCGTGAGTGAGTGATGGGGCGGACACACGCAGGTGTGCCTGTCCCTGGGCTACAGTGCAAGGTTGTGGTTTCCCCATGAGTTCTGGGCACAGGGTACACAGAAGGACCCACAGGACACAGAGAAACCTGGGATTCATCATGACAAAGCCAGAGCAATTATGATCCATCTGTACCCCATATGCCTGCAGCCATAGCACTGTGGCGTCCGATCCCATCAGATCTCGGAAGCTAAGCAGGGTCGGGCCTGGTTGATACTTGGATGGGAGACCGCCTGGGAACACCAGACACTGTAGGCTTGGAAGAAGGACCCAGCAACCCACTCCCAAAAATCAATCCACCGTTGAAAACCCTATGAATAGCAGAGACGCACTGATAATAGGGTTTTACCTATTGTACATATGGTTACTATGAGTTGGATGCTGACTCAACGGCACCTAACAACAACAACAACATACCCCACATGCCAAAGAAAGTGAAGGCAAAGCTTCAGACCTGTAAAGAATTGGGCTCAGGTTTGGGTGCAAGTTCAATATGTTAAAATTTACAGAGTTCGGGCTCAGTGTGGGTTCAGGCTTAAAATTTTAACCCTACGTGTTGATAGACAATATTTTTAAAATTTTTTTTTCCAATTTTTGAATAGCTAATGATTCAAAAAAAAAAAAAAAAAAAAAAAAAAAAAAAAAAAAAAAAAAAAAAAAAAAAAAAAAAAAAAAAAAAAAAAACAAAGAAAGAAAAGAAAAGCTAAATCCAAACCCAATTTTCACTAGGTTTGGGTTCACTTTCAGGGTCAGGTTGAGAAAAACGTCTTTAAATGCTTGACCTGGAATGGGTGCAGAATGCAGATTTGGGCTGGTTTGAAGCCCTGCTATCTACACACAGAATTTAAACCCAAGCCCAAAATGAACCCGAGCCCTCTACATGTTAGCATACTGAACTCGCACCCAAACCTGAACCCAATTTTTTGCAAGTTTAAAGCTCTGCCTGTAGGGGCTCTCAAAGCAACTCACATCATTTTTATTCTAGATCTTTGTTTGTTGAAGTGTGAGGAAATCAAATCAAGAGCCTAGAGCTCGCTCGTCAAGCTCTCTGAGCTACACCCTCAGCAGCTTTGTTTTTGTTTTGTTATTACCAATTATAAAATTAGCATGGAAGAGGATTGGCCAAAAACTTAGGGCTGCCTAAGAAGATAATGACACTTGCAGGCTTCTAAAAGAAGGAGCTGTCTGTGTTTATGCCAATGCAGAAGTTATTCAAGGCATAGTACATGGGAAAAGCAAAATGATTTATATCACATGATCCCTTGTCTATATTATTTTAAAGTTTGTTTTCTTTCATGTCAACAGAGGCTATTTATCTGGGTGGTGAGATAATAGGATGTTTTGTTTTGCTCTTGTTTATCTCAATTTTTAAGTGAGTAAATTCTGTAAAGCAAAACAAAAACTAAAATCGAGCGTTCATTGAAAGAAATTTGGAAAATTGGAGTAAGTACAGAGATTGTCGTTGTTGTTAGGTGCCGTTGAGTTGGTATCCAAGTCATAGCGACCCTCATAGGGTTTTCAATGGCTGACTGTTTCAGGATTGCCTCAGGAGTAGATTGCCAGGTCCTTCTCCCATTTTTGCGGAGCTGGGAATCGAACTCGGGACCTCAGAGACCGCAGCGCAGCTCTCTACCAACTGAGCTAAATCCCAGCCCCAGATATAGGGAAGTAAATAGAAATCACAGATGATACAACTAATGCTTGGATGAGTGCTGTCCACGGGTTGTAGAAATTCCTTCCAGGCCTTTCTGTATGTAAAGGTGCTCATAGGTTTTTACATTGCTGTGATCACCATCTCTACAAACACCCACAATACCAGCTCTTGAAGCCAGAATCAGTGCTGGGCGAGGGTACTCAGCCATCATAGTACTACCCTGAGGAGGGGGGCTTTCTCTTCCCCTTCAAGTACTCTGCACAGGTACTGTGTTATCCACTGTGCAGCGCTGTCCTCTGACCACACCTGTGTCCTTGCTACAGCAAGTCGCCCGTCACATCTGTGCCAGAGGAGACCAGGCAGTGTTGTGGCTCGGTGGTCACCTGCTTCCTGACACCAGCATCCAACTGCAGGTCCACTGCCCCAGTGCTAAGAGTGCTTCATCTAATTAAATAGAAGAAAAGAAAACGCCTGCACTCTAACAGCACCTGCTAGAAATGCAGGTGGGCTCCACTGAGCCACCTGGCCTCTCCTCACCTGCAGACTTTTAAACACTTGGGGATCCCACAGCGGCCAAGAGGACCTCAGGAGGGCATTCTGCTGCTGTCTGTGGAACCTCTCCTCTGGCCGGCATGTGGGTGGCTGACTGGTGCCCCACCCCATCTGACCACACTCGTGCATGCCCACAGGCACACAGGCAGGCGAGACTTAGTTCCCTCCATTTCTGTCCTCGCTCCCTCCCTCAGCTCGCCTGCCATGAGCACACAGGAGGTTGCAGACATTGGGGAAACACCATTGACACCTACATGATGTTTGTTTCATACTTGGTCAGTTTTATTACTCCATACATGGTGTTTCCCAACACTTTAAATCCCTTTATATGAGCAGCAAAGATTGCAGTTATGACTACACGGAGGTCGACACCGCTCTGTGTAAAGGTCAAGCTCTCCTTCCAGCGGGCACGTGTAAACAGCACACGGGCTCGTTCCTGCTGTTCCGGGGACTCCAGCCGCCCCTGTGACGGCGTCTCCCCAGGCAGCACCATCCCCCACCCTCTGCAGATAGGATCAGGGCCCTTCTGGCCAAATCACGAGGAATTTACCAATAACAATGTCAGGCCACCTCTGACATCACACAGCAAAGAGGTCAACCCAACATCTGCACAGATGTTCTTATCCTCGGAGGAGCTCATGGGAGGCGGCAAAGTTGACGATCATTTTGCCTTCTCACCACACTAGATTGAAGCCTGTTTTCACGTGACAGGACAGTCCTTTTGAGACTGTCAGTCCTCTGCTTAAAAGTCACCGTGATGTCTAATTTAGAGGTGGCACCTACTTCCTCAGAGTTCTCAAGTCCTCAAGTGATTGGATTTTGCTTTCGTATAAAACCCTTGTTCCTGAAATTAAGTCCTCGCTCTGTGTGTAAAATTTATTTCTGAATCATGTCTGGTTTTATGGGCAAAAATAATCAGGAAAAGCCACTGGCTACGAACACTGCAAACAAAATGAACCTTTAAAGAGCTAATGACTTAAGGGTGGTTTGTACAGACGTATAAAGTATGTCGGGGGCTTACACTATTTGTCATTAACACATATTCTGAAAGCTTGGCTAATATAATGTGACACAAAATTAGTCAAACACAATTCATGCAATATTGTTTAATTTTACTCCTCATTTAACTTGGTTTTAAGCAAAATCATTATGTCACATGATAGCGTTCACTTGAACAAGAAATATTTCATAATGGTCGCTGCCTTTAGAAATGAGTTATTAGGGGTTCCGTGCTGAACACATTCTTAACTATGGAAACTATAAAGCTAATAGCTTAATCATATTTTGACACCATCTACATACTTTATGCATTATTTACAAGAAAGATATAAAAATGAAACCACTGAATATCTCACACGATACTTCACAGTCATAGTTAACTGGTTAAAAATATAACACATTTGTCTTCCGGGGACTTTATATTTGCATATAGATATTTGCATACCATGTTGCAATGTGCCGTTAATGTAAAATTTAACCTTTGTTCTTTCCCTCTGATGTGCAAGGTATACTCATTAAGCTAAAAATAATGGCAAAAATAAGTCTTCTGGTGATATACATTTCATAAATTATTCCCCAGAGCAGTGAGGAAAGGTAAAATGTGGGTGGGAAAATGTTTAATTGAATTAATTCCTCATTTTCTCTATTTTTATTTTACAACTCAGAGACAGAGCCATTTGACTAGTATATGTCAACCCTATGAATTGCAAAGGACCTCCTCTCAATTATTCAAGGTGTCAGCCCTCTTAATCCTATATTAAAACAATTCTGCATTCCGAGGTGGGGACGAGTGTACGGCATCATTTGCACACCTGTTAAATAGATGGCTATTTATCCAACAAAGGAGATGCACAACCATGATTTGGAAAACATGCTGCATCGTCATTGAACGTGAGAGCAAAAAGCAAAAGGCCCTTAGTTCATGTTAGGCTATGCTTTGCAATGTCAGTTTCTAATTAAACCCCTGTGTGAAGTTTTATAGAAATGAGACAAAGACTCCAAGATCTGCTAAGAGACTGTGGTGCTGAAATAGCTGAACTCCAAATTTCCTTTCTCCTGGTCCATATATTCTAAACCATAAGTGCCCAAAATCATATGGAGGTCAGGAATCACCCAAAGCCTGCTCTTGGAAGAAACGGGAAAGAATAGACAGCAACTCCATCCAAGTCTGACACACATCCGGGGCCTTCAGTGAGAGGTGGAGTTTCTGATTACCTCCACCCAAAGTGTGGGTTTGGGGCTGGGATTTAGATCAGTTGGTAGAGTGCTGCGCTGCAGCCTCTGCCGCAAAAATGGGAGAAGGACCTGGCAACCCACTCCCAAGGCAATCCCGAAACAGTCAGCCATTGAAAACCCTATGAGGGTCGCTATGAGTCGGATACCGACTCGACGGTACCTAACAACAACAACAAAGTGTGGGTTTGGGGACATAGCTCATGGTGCCCTCTGAGGGTGAGTGGGGTGGGTGGCACACAGAGCCCACTGAGGCACATAGACCACAGAAGGACCAGCACAGGCCTCTGAGGCGGGGTTGTGGCCAGGAGACCAGGCCAGGCCCAGCAGGCCTGGGCAGTAGCGCACAGCAGGCTGGGAAGAGAGTCAGGAGGCACCCAGAAGGGTTCTCTGGGGTGTGCAGTCCGGGTCCCAAGGCCCTGACCCCTGCCACTCTTCACTGCCATGGAATCTTGGAGCTGGCAACTCAAAAACAGGACACACCAAGAAATCTGCACCCCTTTGAGGGCTGGGCGAGGCTGAGGGTCTGCAATGGGCTTCCCACCCCATGGCCGGCCGATACTCCACAGGGCCTGGCTCATGGATGCCAGTGAGACATTTGCAGGGGTCTGGGAGCAGGGGCACTGCTCTGCCTCCTCCTTCCAAGGCAGCGTGGTGCTGGTCATTACTGAGCCACTGCCCCACTACTTGCACTTTGGCCCTGCCCGACCGCTTCTTTTGGAGAAGAGACACCTCCGTCCCCACAGCAATTCTCCCGGGCACAGTCAAGATTATGTCCGCCAATTCAGGGACACCAGCAACTGTCTCGGCAGCTGCAGTGACGCCGCCTGGCTGTCCCCCCCCACCCCAGCCTCCCAGAACAGACGCCCCACCGCCCAGATGGTGCCGCACCTTCCACTGCCTCCCGCTCTCCCAGCGGAATCTTCTTTTCCCTTTCAATGAACATGCTGTTTATAAGGAGGCGTGAGACACGCGTAGGCCTCGGGAACTCGTGTATTAAGGGCTTTTAGTCCCCTTTTCTGAAGACTTCCTTCCTGGTGTCAGACCCACGGAGGAGACGCACGCACTGTGATTAGACCTCATTTTCTCTAAGAAGGAAAAGAGTGACCCCAAACACAAAATGCCTTTGCCACAAATAGCAGCACTGGCTCTTTAAGGAGGCGAATGAGCCTCCCTGGCCACAGAGGCAGACGCATTAGGCAGAGTGGCGAATCGAACTTCTGCTTATTTACTGTGTTTGCTGGACTCTGATGTGTATGTGATTGTTCTTGTAAAGGTTCTTACCGAGGTAAATAAAATTGTAGAGCCTTGGAAACATACTATTATTACAGCAGGAGCTAAGGTGTGCAGAACAGGAAATAACTCTCTGAGGGATAAATTACATGGGATGAGGGCTAAAAGAATACAGCTCCTATTTCAGGAAGTCTTCCAGGCAAAGATTTGGCAGTTTTAGCGTTCCTTTCAAGACAATGCACGTACACCAAAAACATTATTCTTCACAGAGCGCCCCAGAGGCCACGGGCGTCACGTGGGCGCCATGGCTCTCCCGTTGCCTCGAATTCAACACAGATCTTCTTTATTAATTTTAATTCGTCATCAATAGCCTGACAGGCACTCTTTCGGCAAGAAATAGTGCATTAGCTTGTTCCACTCACTGTGGCAGCTATTAAAACTGGGAGGGTGATTAGCAGGAATGAGGTCAAACAGAATAATGCACGTATAAGTCGCTACCAGCGAAATGTGTAACGCAGGAGGATTTATTATGTTCACTTGCTGAAATGTAATTTAAAAACAGGATATCGCCACCTGCTATGCCGGTTCGTAGGGTGACTCAGATCACTGACACATTTCCTGCTAATATGTTTATTTGTTTCTGGCATATATTACCATCGACTGTAGTTCTAATAACTACAGTCAAAATAAACTTAATTGTTGCTGTCTACTTCATGTAAATATAACAGGTAAATAAATCACCCCAGGATTGGCTCAGACAATGCGAATTAGAGTGATTTAATCATCAATATTGGTAACAGAAAAATTAACATTTATAATCTCCTTGCGAAGACATAAATGCAGTTCTCCAATTGAAGAGTCTGTTTGCTCAATAAGGATGTCACTGGGATGCTGGAAGACTCCCGCTCCGATAGAAATAATGGGGCATATCCCTAAGTATGTTAAGGAAATTGTGAAATGTTTGCAGATGTTAGACTCTCACAGGTAAGCCTCACCTTTGCTCTTTTTGAAAAATCGGAAACCCAGACTCCTTGCTGAGGGATGATTGCTGGCCTGGAAATCACAATCGACAGCTTTTGGCTGCGCTTCCTACGAAATTCAGATCAACATAGTTCTCCATAATCATTGAAAACTTTTTATTGGGAGGAAATTTAAGCCAAGGGCTAAATATAGAGAAAAAGTGTTTTAAAGTGCACTGTATTCTCGGCGCACTGGCCGTGTTGAAAACGACAGGGTGAGGCAATGCAGCTATGGATGGCCTTCGCCCTCGCACCACTGGTCGGTTAATCCTCATGCGACGTGTCACCGAGGCCACTTAGTCTAAGGCACCTCTCAGACGTTGATGTGCAGGTGTGGATGGCCGGACAGGGGCAGGCAGGCAGCGCAGGGAGGACGGCCTCATTGTCAGTCAGCACAGAGGCAGTGGACGCTACCACCCCAGGTGCCCAAACGTGCCTGTGCAAGGGCAAGCCAGTGTGACTCATTCTTCCCACAGCGTTCATACCCGAACATCTGTGCAAAAATAAAATAAAATTTTAGCTTAGTCGCCCTGAAGTGGGGTGCTCAAAATCCTGCATGGGCACAAAATGTCAAAAGCATTATAAGAGATTGTTTCTCTGTATTTTAAGAGATAATTTTTTGAATCTTTTTGCAAGGAGCTCTGTGCACCCTAGGAGACAGGGTGAACCCCAGCCAAGAAAGCCTGCCACTAACTGTATCTCAGGGATTTGCTTTATCATGAGGCAGAAATATAACAAGCACCCCTGTAAGTCTGTCTGTAGATGTAAGAACAAAACAAAACAAAAAAATGAACAAACAAAAGCCCAGGCGTTAAATCTCACCCTCTCCCCACCAATCCCGTCCTGAAAGTGGAGCTCTGCCTAAACGCGAAGGGAATACGCAAGGAAAGGCACCCCACGGGGCGCGGCCTCTCACTCTTCCCCCACCAACCCCAGAACCGCTGCTCGCTGGAATCACGCGATGCTACAGAAGGCCATTGGAGATGCAGGGTCTCCGGTGCCAGAGCCTGTCACATCAGACGATCAGAGAACTTTTGCAAGAAAACCAATGAATGCTAAATATTGCCTTCCTGTTTGCAGAGCCCCGGCTCCCCTCTCACCCAAGGAAAATGAGCAGCCCGGTACCAAGAGGCACTTTGTTCCCGCCAGCCCCACCCCGCTGGGTGCCGCGGGGCTGCGAGAGCCCCTCCATGCAAGGCAGCCAGCGAGGGCTTTACATATCTGCTCCATTTGAATCGATGATGGGAGCGATGTTTGTAATGCGACATCAAGCAGCCGTGGTGTCTGGCATTTATTTGTGCTGTTGTTTTGGCAGGTTATCCAAGGGGCCCTTCTCATCTGACATGTCTGGTCGACAATCAAACAAAGAGGACTGGTGGATTCACTTTACAGTTAGGCAAGCTGAATGCTATTACCCGTGTATTTGTCACCGACCTGCAGATCCCAGCCTCTAATCTGCCATCCGGATGGATGTTACAAAGTGAAGAGCCAGAGACATGCGTTTCCCAGTAACTACCTGCTGCCAGCTATTATTTTAAGGATCCTGTGATTTTCTTTTATTTTGAGTAGAAAAAACAAGGCAGCCGCGGTAATAAAAAGGCATATCAACTAGTCACTTCCTGGCAGATTTGTCACTGGTGTGGATAGAGTGGAGGAGCTTTTCTGTTGTTGTTACTAGAAAATGTATACACTTGAATATAATATTGTAAATCTGGAGTGTGTGCTTCAAATAAAACCCTTTTTAGTACCTTGCATCCCGGTAAACAAAATAAAAATGTACGCATCTTATAAAGAACTGCCAATACCCACAGACACACGCAGGATGCGACCTACAAATCAGATGCTGACAGAAGATATTTTACGTTATGTGATTTGGGGGTGAAAGTTATTATTTTTTATTCTTAAATCACATCGGCATAGCCACAAAGCCATACGTTATCGCAGCTTTCCAATGATGTTGCTAAATATTTCCTAATGACGGATTGTATTGCGGGGCCTCTGAGGACACAAGTTTAACTAAATAATTCCAAGTTGCAAATTATATTGCAAAAATCAAGCGCTCCTGGTAATTCTTTTATTTCTGCACATCGCATAATGAGATCGACCTCTTCCCCTGTTCGGTGCATAAATAAATCTCCAGAAGTAATCGGTCACCAATACAATGCACCTTGTTTGATGTTGATATGTGTTTTAAAATTAATTAGGCAGAGCTCTTAAGTAGAGATCATTCCCGTGACCGAGTAGCAAAAATGGCAACAAGGTATTTGTCAAGCTGCACGATTGCAGGTGATCTGTGTACATTCTTTCCTTCCGTATTCTAAAAGGTATGTATGACTTCTGAATTGTGCCCAGATACATTACACAGTCACCATGTGCTGCCCTTCACCCAAGCACCGGGGCCCCCAGGTGTGTTCACAGGACCAGAGTAGGGAACAAAGAACTCCACGCCTCCGTGTTCTCCCATCCAGAGCAGGAGTTGGACAATTCCAAACAATAAAACCCGGCCCAAACAAAGAGTGATTAATGACTCGTAAGCTGCAGTGCCACGTCCACCAGATAGGCTCAGAGTGGGTCTTTGAAGGAGAAATGAAAAGAGTTTCGGGCTTTAAATATTTACTATTTCCTTCATCAGTGGAGCATGTAAACGCAGAAACACATATTCCAGTGTGGTGTTCCCAAGACTCCCTTTCCCACATCATACTCACACCGAAGGCCTGTTTACGGCAATCAGCGTGATGGAAATCACAGGAAGAAAACAGGCTAAGGAGGCAGCCACGGTTTTTCAGTGGGAGGCACACGCCCCTCCTGATTCTGCTTATCCTCAGGGTTTCCTGCAGTTCCATGGCGTCCATAGCCGACCCAGTGCTGGCAACCAAAGTTCAAGTCATATTTTACTGCGTATTTACAGTCTGCTGTTGAGAAAGCGCTCCATCTCCCTGTGAGTGGGCACACTTTGGTTATCATTTAAAGGGGGAGACACACAGGAAACGCTCCTACGGTTTGCGCAGCCTGACATTCCTAACGGTTTAAGGCATAATTCTTGTTAAAACAACTGTGAGATGGTTTTTTTTTTTCCATTTTCCCTTGGTAAGTTTATTTTTGCTCCGTATGTAAGAGCATGCATTTGTACTTTTAACCACGTTTACAGTATGATATTTTCTACCGGAAAGAAGCTCGTGCGATTACATCGCGCTATTCCTATGCGCATTTCTTGCGTGCCTGCATCCTTCCCTTTAATTCCAGCAGCTTATGGGATAGCAGCTGTTGTTACTGCTGTCTTACACGTGAGAAAATCAGGGCTCTGGGCATGAAGTTGCCCAGGGCCACACGGGTGGTGAGTGGAGAGCTAGGGTTTGGATCCACGTCTGGATGGCCCCAGCCCTCCACTGGGACCTCCCCGCCATTTTTAAGTCCATCCCGAGGTCAACATGGAAGGATGCTGACAGTGCCGGGCCTGGGCGTGTCTTACTCTTATCCATTAGTCCTTGTCCTTTGGGAGTTGGAAAGAGCAGCGCCCTTGGAGGAGAGGACCTGGGCTTCCCAGCACCATCCTGCTGTCTCAAGGTACATCCCAGGGGGCTGGAGAGGGCAAAGGGGGAGGGGAGTCAGAGCGGGGGGGCGGGAAGGCAAAGGCACTAAGAGTGCGTTTACAACCACATTCTGCTTCTGCGGCCAACGGTGGACAGACGGATCGCTGAAACAACAGCCACCCTGAGTTCTGGGGTCTCTGAAGGGAAAGCTAAGGGGGTAACCAAATCCTTCTCACCTACTGCCGCCTGAACGTGGGGTGCCCAGCAAGTCCCTGTCGTTTCTATATTTACCCCGTGGCTTGCAGAACCCAAGCACAACCACCAGGCCCCGTGAGACTTGCGGGCACAGACTTGGTCTCTCCCTGCCGGGTGCCATCACGTGCCTGTTTCCTGTGCGAGGCCCTGTTCTTCTCCCCAAGACAGCTGCAATCTGGCGCCCTAGGCAGGCCTGTGGCACATGCTCAGGCCTTCGCTTGAATGCTGCTTCCTCCAGGAAGCTTTCCGTGGTGATCCCAGATCCTGCCCCTTCCTTACCCCTCCCTGCTCCCATCACCCCTTACCCAGCACTTGCCAAAATCTGTCTCCTCGATGCACCTGCTCCTCAGCTTGAGTCCCCAGAAAGCAGAGCCTTGTGGGATTCCCCCTAGCCCTACAAGGGGGCCTGGCACATGACATATGCCCAGGGTTACTCGACCAATGAATGAGTGCGATTTGCTTGGTGTTTCTGAGCCAGGGTCTCACTCTGTCACTGAGGCTGGCCCAGAACTCACTATGCATCCCAGGCTGGCCTTACACTCACCCTCCTCTGGCCTCTGTCCCCCTCCCTAGTGCTATTACTTCATCGCGATAGATGCAAAGAGAGAATTCAGCCTAAAATTTTGACTAGAATTCTGTTTTCTTATTTTTCAAACTTCTCTGAGGTACATCCACCGAGTAAAATATGTATATTCTTACAGCATACTTCATAAGGTTTTGATATAGGTATACATTGTGACATGCTTACCACAATCAAGCTAATTAACTTACCCACCCCCTCTCATGGTTATGGGTGTGCTAAGTGCAATTCAGATTGATTTTGGGTGAACTTCAAGTTCACCTGAATCATTTAAGTTACTACCCAATCCAAATGTTCACAGTACATGGGGCTATATGAACTTAGCATCCATATCCAAAAAAAAACTAGTTTGGAGATTACCAAAAATACACAAGCACTGTTCATGTACATCTGTCCGTGCACACACACACACACACACACACACACACACACAGCCTGGCACATTTAGGGTAAAAAGTCCACAACTTCAGATCTTTGTGTCCACCTGGAGATGTTTCAACTCTGCCCTTGCAAATTCCACACTCAGCTTTGGCGATGACTTAAGAAATCCTGTTCAGTTGAGGTTCAGGGATTTCAAAAAGAGAGAGAGAGAGAGAGAGAGTGCGAGAGAGTCTTTTCAGTGTTCAGCATTCCACAGCAAAGTGTGTTGCGTGTGTGTGCGTGCGTGAGTGTGAGAGAGAGAGAGAGAGAAAGAGAGGAAGGAAAAGGAGGGAGATTGTTGTTTCACTTGTTTTTAATATATATATACATATATATATATATATATATGCATATATACTTCAACAGATCTGCCAGTTTCTCCCAGCCTTGCCTTTCTGGGAGAAAGGCCAATTTTCTTCATTTTAAAAATATCATAACATTTGTGTTAGCAAAAAACTACTATAAATGCCATCGGTTACAGAATTCCAGTTTAATTTCTATTTTGACTTTATCAAAATTTGAGGAAAATATCTTTGGGGAATACAATTATCTGTGCTTAGCCTCAGCCCACAGATAAACACAAACCAACTGTTCCTGCAGCAGGGAGCTGTCCAGGGAAGTCCCTTTAAGTACAGACGCCACAGCCAAGGCAAGAGCTGGAACCGGACCCCACAGCGTAATCTAAACAGGGTAATTCTGATCCCATGGACCACACCATGTGGTCCAGCATATTGAATTTGTAAAAATCATATTACAAGGATGCACAATATTTGTAGAATACAGATACTAATTTGTCACACTATTTCTCAACCTGAATGTGGGTCAACTTTCTGATTGAGTCCTTTTAATGGCATAATTAAACAAATAAGAGCACTCCTGCCACGTAAGGCCCAGGCATAAGAAATTTTAATATTTTAATATTTAAGGCTACCTAGTGCTTCAGTAATGGTTAAACCTAGTTAAACTCCTGTTGATGATGCTGATTATTCCAGGATCTAATTTTCTCCTCCGGCTTCATTTGAAGTCATAATCTTTCCCAACAGCTATCCTTTATTGTTTTTATAATCTGACTTCGTGGATATTAATGAATCCCTAGAGGTCCAAAAACTGTATTTGAGGGTTTTAGGAAGACATTCCAAAAAATACATTTGGTAAACTAATTAAACTTAGGGTATACTTCCGACAGCTCATCTGGAATATCGCTCTTCATTGCGACTCTTCAAATCACGGCCGACTCGATGGCGGGCGTCCCAGCACTGGGGCTGGATGCGTGGTGACTGGACGAGAGAGGGGGTCCTGGGCCAGCTCCCAGCTCCTGGCCATCCATTAGCATCTTTGCCTGGTGCTCTCTAAGCACCAGAGGAAAATTGGCACATGGAGTTGGCCAGTGAACCATCTCAAGCTGGTCTCTGATAAAATAAGAAAAGCAATAAAAGTCTAACTCTGAAATTGCATTAAAACATATCACCCAAGCCCTGTCTCTGCCCCTAGATGAATAAAAAAGTGGCGCCTGGGTCATTCCCACGTCGTTAGGATACGAGCAGGAGGGGAGGCTCTGCTCAGCAAGCCAGGGAAAGCGTCACCCACCGTTCAATCTCCCTCCTCGTGTCACGGCCATCTCTCGACGTGACAAATCCCCTTCATTCTTTTTCCTCCTCCTTGCTCTGAACTTAATGCGGTTGAGTCCTTTCTCCCACCTGGTCTGCTCTCTCAAATTCAATCAAAACCTTTTTACCGTCCCCCATTTTATTTATCTCCTCACTTGGCTCTGCCCTGTGACTCCAGCACTTTGTCCCCTTCCAATCTGCCACGTGCCCTGCTTCCCTCATCCTTTACATCCGTCCTGTAGCCATGTGGTTCCTGGTGAATTGCGGGCTTCGTTCTTTTGGGATCCTTTGGCTGCAAATGCATGGTCCTAAAAGTCACACAGATGTCACATTGATGACAAAGGTGCGTCTGACTCATACCATGGTATTTTCAGTCGCATCATATGGTTGTGAAAGCTGGACATTGAACAAGGGAGACAGGAAAAGAATGGATGCTTTTGAATTGTGGTGCTGGAGACATCTATTGAATATACCATGGACTGCCAAAAGAACCAACAGATCTGTCCTAGAAGTGGTGCAACCAGAGTGCTCCTTGGAAGCAAGAATGGCCAGACTGCGTCTTACATATTTCAGACATGTAGTCAGGGGAGATCAATCCCCTGACTGAAGGACATCATGTTTGGGAGAGTGGCAGGTCAAGGAACAAAAGGAAAACCCTCCACCAGATGGATTGACACAGTGTCTGCAACAATGGGCTTAAACATAAATAAGATCGTTTGCCTGGCACAGAATCGGCAAGTGTTTCGATCTGCCGTACATAGGGTCGCTATGGGTCAGCCTCGGCGGCACCTAACAACAACAAGAAAAGTCACACACAGTGTGAACAGGTGATCCATGTGAGCCACCCGTGTAAAGATTTAGAACTCGTCCAGCTCAGAGACCCTTTAGAGGTGACCTATCTCCCTGCTCCCCGCCTCGGAGGCTCAGGAAGGTGGTGGGGCTCGCTCAGGGTTGCACAGCCTGTCAATGGCATCACCAGGGCCAGTGTGTCATACCAGGGCTCTTCACTCAACACCTCCCACCCGAACCTCTCAGGACAGCCTTCTGGTGCAGAGTCGCCTGGCTTCTGCACGCGGGATAGCACAGCCTCGACCATGTCACCCTGCACAGCAACATCTTTCAACGCCAAAGAGAGAAAGCACAGTTATCCTGAAATCTGGCAAGTTGCACACTGAGAACATCTCGTAGCAGGATCTTGTGATGAGAGGCGCAGCTCACCCTGACCCCGCTCTTATTGCAGCCTCCAAGACAGAAGCTGAAAGCTAAAATCGTGCTCATCTTTCCATGGGCGACGGTGGCAACTGTAGCTCTCCACTGTCTGATGCTTGTTAAACACTTTAAATGGTAGAAATTATCAGCAAAGTGTCTGAATAGCTCAGAATCCTCAGCATTGGGAGAGCATTGGGAGGCATGGGTGTTAGCGTTTCTCTTTCTGCAGAGGAAGAAACAGAGTGTCAAATGGCTTAAGGAACCTGGGCCAGGATATGAGCGAGTGAGCGGGGGAACCTGGTTTCAACTCAGACTTACGCTCCTCTCTGGCCCTGCGCTGCCTGACCCTCCGACTCCATGTGAACTTCTCAGGCTGTACCCCATAACTGGGAGCATCGTTTCCATGACTAAGACATTCATTCGTCCATCTAGCAGACTTTCGGAGAGGCTTCACTGACACCACCCTGCACCCACTCTAAAACGCTGGTCAATAAGCCCCAGCCCGTGGCCCCAAAGGATTGGCTTCTGGCTTTAGGGTGGCTTGGAGAATTCCAAACGTGGCGTTTCAGTGCCTCTCCTCCCATCCTCACTGACCAGTCATTTCCTGGTCTTTAATATTCTTCACGCGCCAGCCTAAGGAATAAGAAACCTTCCTGCTAAATGGACGTGGAACACAAAGATGGAAAAAGTCTTTGAAAGAGAAAAATGCCAATCATTTACAGTGAGGAAAGTCTGTTGGTGGGTTCAAGCCTATTCCCCAGGCCCGGAAAGATATCTATGAGTAATTTTCAGAAATGATGAGAGCAAAGGGGCCGTAGTTTTCAGAATTCAGAGCTCAGCCTGTGGCCTTATACAGACGATGTTCCAAACCAGCCTCCGGGGGAATTCACATCAAACTTGGGTTCATAATTTATGTAATCACATATACTTGGACACTGATTAGCTACCCTATCTGCTCTGCAATAAAGGCAGCATAACCTCTAGTTTATCATTCATTTATCTGAAGTCATTTTGAATAATATCACGAGATTGTAATGCAATCATTATGCTGTACAGCGGGCCAGCGTCTGCACACGGGCTGCGGGGTCAGGGCCCCGGCAGGGTTCACACCGCTTAATTTACTCACTTCTTTGTACACATTTATAAGATTAGAGTCAACAGGGTAGGGGCGAAGTTGGATGTGCAAGCAGATGCTTACACAAATTGCTAATAAGCCGTTCAATAGGAAGTACAGGAAGACTTAATAACAGTAATAATAATCTTCTCTCAGAGGCAGGCTGGCACTCGAGTTTGAAACAAGCCATTCAGTACTCAATGAGGAGCTCGGATTGCCTTTGACTCGAAGGCTCCGCTCGACCTGAAGGGTTTATCGACAACCACTTTGCTGCTATGAAACGCTCTATTAGGAAAACCGTGTCTTCGGGCCGCGAGGAGGTGACAGTAGAAGGTCGATTCCTCTGGAGGAGGGTTGGGGAGGCAGCTCTGGAGCTGCAGCCGTGGTGGTGAGCGGAGGCAGGCGGGGACCCCAAAACTCAGCCTCCAGAGACAATGCAGGAGGAGGAGGCAGGTGCCCCACTGCACAAACCCAGTGCAGGGGGATGGGGGAGGGTGGCGGAGCGCCAGGGGCCACTGCTGGCTTCCCCTCGGTGCCTCTGCACCATTCCACAGCCCTCTTCCAAGGAATCGAATGCCGCAGGCACCCTGCCCTCTGCATCCTGCAGCTCCGGTGCGGGGACCCCAGGATGCTAAAACCCCGGGAGCCTCAAGCGCCCCCTGGAGAACGGCACAGGGTGAGCACAGAAGGCTGCACCCTCTCGTGCCCTCCAGCCATCTCTAGGCGCCCTGTGACAGCTGAGGCAGTGGGAACCCCTGGATGCTGCTGTCCTGCACTGTTTAGGGAACGAGGACAGAAGCGAGGTCTGTACCTGGTCAGCACAGACACCAGCTTTTCCGTGCGCTCCTTCCATCCTGGACTGCTTCAGTCTACGGACGCAGAACCCTGGGGTGGGGAAGCCAGCTAAATTAGGCCACCCTGCAGTTCCATCTGCAGTGCCCCTCCGCACCTTGGCCCATCTCCTTTTCCTCTGTGGAGAGGGCGGCACACGTCACAGGCCCTTGTAAGCCCCAGTGGGGGCTGCCCTCCCAGGCCTACGGACTCTAGAAGGAGAAATCATGACGTGATGCTAAGGAAGCACAGCTTTGGAGCTGGCTTCAGGGACGACTGCGGATGTCCCTGGAGCCTGGGCTTCCACGTGTCCACAGAGCTGAAGGAGGCACTCAGGCCTCGTTGCCATGGGTCCTGGCATAGTGACAGTCACCGATGGGGGCCCAGGGCAAGGCTACGTGCCCTGCATGAGAGGGGACAGTGTGGGTGCCCACAGTTAGGGGATGGTGGGCTGTCCTGGGGCGTCAGAAGTCAGCAGCCCCCAGCTTGTATGCCCAGCACAGGTGGGGAAGGGGCAGGTGTAGAGATGGGTGGTGGGTGAGTGGGCTGGGCACACCAACCCAGCTTCAAGATTCAGGCACCCTAGCCTGGCGCAGTGGAGCACACCTGTAGTCCCAGCAGCTCGGGAGGCGGAGGCGGGAGGATCGCAAGTTTGAGACCAGAGTCAGTCTGTGTAACTTAGCGAGACCCTGTCTCAAAAAGTAAAAAATGGGCTGAGGGTGCAGCTCAGTGGTCCAGTACTTGCAGAGCATGCAAGTGCGAGGCCCTGGGTTCAACCCCCAGGACTGCAAAAAAAAAAAAAAAAAAAAAAAAGATTCAGGCACCCTGCATCCTCACGCCCATTTAACAAGGCTGCATGGAGCAGGCCCAGGTGCGGGGCACTGTGGGCATCCCTCGGCACAGAGCCCACAACGGCACCATAGAGAGGGGCAATAGCTCCTGCACAGCCTTGGGGCATATGATTATAGGACAGAGGAGAATATCCTCTGCCTGAGAGAATCTGGAAAGCCTTCCTGGGGGAGGAGGCAGGCAGGCCGACAGAATTTTACTGCCTCGCCTCACATGCGATCTAAAGGTGCCATCCACTCACTCCAGCTGTTCCATGGCGGGGTGAGGGCAGCCGTTCCCAGGGCATCACTGGGAGGTCAGCCAGCAGAGCTCCAGGCTGGGGTCTTGGAAGGGTCTCCCTCCCTTCTCTCCTCCTGTTGCCTGGTCATTCCTGGTGTGCTTGTTGTTAAATCCACCCAATTACCTACCTGACTGGGGCCTTGGTTTTGGATTTTCTCTTTTCCGTTTGTAGAAAAGAGGTGAAGGTTAAGTTTTAAGTTGGTAAATAAATACCTAAATATATTAAAGGGCCCAATTGGCTGGCTATATGTCTCTGAATGCTTTTAGGAAAAATTTTTTTAAGAAAGCTTCAGAAAAGTTTTGTTGTTGTTGTTGTTGTTTCAAGTTATACCCAAAAACCAAACAGCAGCAGCTTAAAGCAGCAGGATCTTTCCCCTTGGGTACTGAGCACTCTGGAGGAGGCACTGGGCAGCCCTGATGAAGTGGCTCATCCTACTAGGGCCCACATATGAGACCCACGTGGCATCTCTCTCACAGCCACAAGGTAGCTGCTTCAGCTCCAGGCATCCTATGTGAGGAACGAGGAAGAATGAGGGGACATTTGCACCAGATACATTATGTACTCGTATCTGGAAACCAGAAGCTTCTCTAAGGCCCATTAAATGCTCGCTTGTATCTGATTGGCCAAGACTTAGTCCCCTGGCTACCTTAGCTGCAAGGGAAGCTGGAAGGGAGGTGTTTCACTTCTGCAGTGCCACAGCAGAAGCAGCAACTGAGGGGGACTTGGGAACACCTGCCTTCTGTTAAAGGCACCCGTTCCTCCTCCAGGGCTGCAAAATAGCTCTGACCCTAACCCTAAAAACATGAAAACAGGCATCATTATGCTAAGGGAAAGCCCTTTGCTCTTCCTTCAAAACCAACCGGAGACTAAATACTAGCCGAGAACTAGCGCGTGAGCAGACCTGCTCAGCCCTTCTCCACCTCATGCTGATGGTGCTCCAGAAGCTGTCTAGACAGTCACAGTTACAAGGTTCAGGGAAAGGAAGTTCGGCTGCACTTCACAGTTTGCTCCAGGACTATTGCTTGGACAACCTGCAACTGGAAGCCACAGAAGTCATCCTCAAACACTGCAGCAAGGGGAAGAAGGCCAGCGAATAGTGAGCATAGCAAAGCCAAAGGCCAATCACAGACATCTGCCACAGAGGGCTTCCACATAACACCTCCACTTAAGCACGGCACAGTGCAGAAACAGCAAAGTTAGAGGTCACAAAGCCAAGTCGTTTCCCCAAATGTTCTTGTGTATTTACAGCGAGCACCTCTAATGTCTCTCACTCAGGTGTGGTCACCGATGGGGGCCCAGGGCAAGGCTACATGCCCTGTATGAGACGGGACAGTGTGGGTGCCCACAGTTAGGGGATGGTGGGCTGTCCTGGGGTGTCAGAAGTCAGCAGCCCCCAGCTTGTACACCAGCCCTGCAGGTGTCCCCACGGGGTGGCCTCTGCAGAGGACGAGAAGCCCACAGCGACCAACCCAGGGGAGCTCTTGAGGCTGACCCTCCCCCACCAGAGGCCATTCAGGGTCACAGAAGGGACGCTGGAAAGGCCTGAAGGCCAAGTACAGCTGCAGTGCAGAGAGTGAAGGATGACCCGGCAAAGAGCCACGCGTCACAGCAAGGCCAGCACACGTGGGAGAGGCAGGCCCGGGGTCAGATGGCGACCGCAGGGGCCTGCAGTTGATCCTGGACAAGGAACTTGACCCTGCAGAATCTGTTTCAGATGGGAAGCCAGGGATCACACTGGTGCATGCTGCAGAGGACTCCTGGGAGAGAGGAGACATGGGAAATTCTTGCCAGAGCGCCGGCCGCCTTCAAGCCCCAAACTCCTGCTACCTCAGCTTCCTACTTCCCAGTTCTGGAGGCACAGTGTGTGCCGGTGCTGTCTCCTCCGCACTGGAGCCCTAGCCAAGGATTTCTCCTGACTTTCAGGACCTTGCAACTAAATGCACCGTCAAGTACACACACACACACACACACACACACACACACACACACACACAGTACACACACACACACAAACACACACACGGCGGCCCTCTGTATTCGTGGGCTGTGCACCTGCGGATTCCATAAGCCACAGACAGTATTGTGTATCTGTTGAACCGACACAGACTTTTTCTTGTCATTGTTCCCCAAATGATGTTTTTGTTGCTGCTGTTAGGTGCTCACTGTGGAGTTAGATCTGACTCATAGTGACCCTACGTACAACAGAAGGAAACACTCCCCGACACTGTGCATGCCCAGCCCTATGTCAGTGCTTCTCTGCTACTCATAGACGTTTCAGTGGCTGATTATTTCAGGGGTGCACTGCAGGGTTTGTCTCCCAAGCCTATAGTACCCGGTATTCCCAGGTGGTCTCCCACCCAAGTACTAACCAGGCCGACCCTGCTTAGCTTCTGAGATCTGATGGGATGGGCCGCCAGGGTGGCATGTCTGTAGGGATTCCCCAAACAACACCATAGAGCAACTATTCCAATAGCATTGGCATTGTATGGAGCATAAGAACTCATCTAGAGACGGCTTAAGCTACACCAGAGTGTGTGCAGAGGTTATATCCAAATAGTGTTGTTGCTGTTAGGTGCCATCAAGTTGTGTCTGACTCATTGAGACCCTCATGGGGTTTTCAATGGCTGATTTTTTCAGGATTGCCTTGGGAGTGGATTGCCATGTCCTTCTCCCATATCCAAATACTACAGTGTCTTATATAAGAGACTTGAGCATCCATGTATTTTGAATCCTCAAGGGGTCCTAGCATCAGATAGATAGATAGATATAGATAGATAGATAGATAGATAGATAGATAGATAGTTATTGTTGTTAGGTGCCCTCTAGTCGAGTCCGACTCATAGTGACCCTTATAGGGTTTTCAATGGCTGACTGCTTCGGGATTGCCTTGGGAGTGGGTTGCCACATCCTTCTCCCATTTTTGAGGTTCTGGGAATCGAACTCGGGACCCCAGAGATTGCAGAGCAGCGCTCTACCAACTGAGCTAAATCTCAGCCCAGATAGATAGATAGACATAGATATTTTCCTGGTGGGAGGATCCCTTGATTTCCCAGACTCACAAAGAAGAACAAGAGCACTCGGAATGGTTCCGTGGTACACAGGAAGCTGGCGCGCCACGCGCTGGGCTCCTCAGATATGAGTCTGTCGCCTTCTGGGTCAGGCCCAGCCTTGCGATCTCAGCCTCAAGAGCTGCCAGCAATCAGCTTCGGCAGCTGCTAACGTGAGGCACAGCCAGGGCCATGAAGGAGAGCACCAGCTACCTGCTGTTCCCAAGGCCTGGGGCGGAGGGTCCCCTGGCCCAGGATCTTTATGTGAGCCATCTTGTCGTAAGAGCAGCTTCTGGGTGGGATTGGCCCAAATGCGTTCGTCAGGACCCACAGCCAAAGCAAAACCCATGAGAGAAATTTTCCAGGCGTGGCAGGGACTCTGGAGAGGAGAGGCACCAGTCACAAAGGGCAGGAGTCGGAGAGGCAGAGGTGCCCGCCAGAGTAACGGATGGTGAGGGGGCAGAAAGGAGGAAAGGTAGAATCCCCGGGGGGCTGCACTTGGGGCGGAGTGAATTCCTGACTCAGGAAAAACAAGATCTCATTCTCCATGGCCATCTTCCCAAGGGGGGCCGGGGTTGAGCTCAGTTGCCAGAGCGCCTGCTCTGCTATCTCTGAGGACCCAGGTTCGATCCCCAGCATCGCAGACATGGGAGAAGGATGTGGCAGCCCACTCTTGAAGCCATCCCAAAAAGAGGCAGCCATTGAAAGCTCCATGAGGGTGGCTATGAGTCAGACCCAACTCAACAGCACCTAACAATGACAATCTTCACAAGGCGAGCAAAGAGCACACCCCAGGCCCTTAATGGCGACCACTGCTCGAGTCTGAGGAATGGGTCACAGAAGAAACCATCAGGTCCTTCCTTCCCTGTCATTCCTGAGAGACACAGAAGCCACAAACTGAAAGTCACCCGCAAACCCTGCCCTCCATTCTCCAACCGTGCTGAAGCCTTCCACCTCGGCCTTCTGCTGCCCCCTCCTCCAGCAAGCAGTCTGAGCCAACAAAGGCCACTCAAGAGGGAAAGTCTGCCCAGTCAGCCTCCCCACGCTCTGTCCATGTCTTCAGCCTCCAAATATAACAAGAATGTAATCATTTCTCATTCCTACTGTCTTCACAGCAATGAAATCCTCCAGTGACCAAAGAAATATAAAACACAATTCCATTCAAAATCGCAATAGGATAGGAGGGAAGCTCAGTCCTTAATTCATTTGGAGGATTAAAAGTATAATATGAGGCAAGAAACATGTAAAAAGAATAATAGTAGTAATAGTAGTAGTAGTAGTAGTAGTAATAATAATAATAATAATAATAATAATAATAATGAAAGACTTGTCTGATCAGATGTCAAAACACATCCAAAGCAATAGCAGTGAAATGCAGTGATATTTTCCCAGGAGAATCCAATATGTCAATGAACCAGACCTCAGAAATGTTCATGTGGCTTATACTTATTTGCACAATATTAAAAAGTGGTATTTCAAGTCAGTGGAAAATATACACTCTTCAATAATGCTATCAGGAAAATTGGTTATTCATTTGAACAAAAGGAAAACACATTCAGATAAATTCTTCATATCATTCATTAAATTTCATTCCTAATGTTTAAAAGATTTGAATGATTTTTAAAATGTAATAATAATCACACAAATAGATTTATATTTTGGGACTGAGAAAGCCTTATAACTCCAGGTGCCAAGAAAAAAAAAAACTTGGTAGATTTAATACATAAAGAGATTAGGAGAAGCCTATGGAACAAAGACCTACAAATCAATAAGAAAAATACAAACAAGTCAATAGACAAATGTGCAAAATACTTAGACAGGTTCTTCATGAACAAAGAAAGTCAAAAAGTCTGTTAAACACAGAAAAAGTTGCCCATTTGCAGTAATACTACAGGAAATGAAAATTAAGCCCAAACAAGAAATAATACACCTCCCACACTGGCAAAAAATGTATGTCTGACAATATCAAATGCTGGCAGGGACTTGGAAAGCAGGACACCACACAGTTCTCTGGCATAAATGAAATGGGTACAGCCTCTGAAGAAATAATTATCAGGTGTCACAGGAGCCAAGACCACATGTGTCCTACAAATTAGACGCTTCCTACACAATCATGTACCCAGAGAAAATCTTACAGACAGCCCAAAGTTTATCATACCTCATTTGCAATAGCCACAACTGGGAAAAACCTAAATGTCCATCAATACGTACGTTTTAAAAAGAAGTTGGATACATACTTATATATCAACATGGATGCACCTGGAATACGGAGTTTAAATAAGTTACTAAATAAAGTTACAATGCAATTTATGAATTGTTAAATTAACAGAGCAATATTAGATACTTTTCATAGTTACCTACATTTCTCATATGATTTTTTAAGCCTCCTCATAAGATCATACAGAATTCACTGCAGTGATTATGCATGTGTAGGGTGGTGAGTCAGCTGAGAGATGGGATCCACACTATCTCTCTTTTTTGATGCAATCAAAGTTCTAAAACCCTGAAGCAAATATGTTGTGTTATTGTTGTTAGGTGCCATTGAGTCAGTGTCTGACAGTGTCTGACAGCAACCCTAGGCCAAACAGTATTGTCAGTGCTTCTCTGCTATTCATGCAGTTTTCAATGGCTGATTGTTTTTTGGGAATGGGCTGCCAGGTCCTTCTCCCAAGCCTACAGCACCTAGTGTTCCCAGGTGGTCTCCCATCCAAGTACTAACCAGGCCAGACCCTGCTTAGCTTCCGAGATCTGACAGGATCTGATGCCACAGTGGTACCACTGCAGACGAAGTAAATATACTAAAATCTTATTTTTTGGTATTATTCAAACTATTCTTTCTTCTTCTCTACATTTTGTTCATTTTCCAGAATTAAAAATATGCCATCAATGTTCATATTTTGTTTCACCATTGTTGAGCTGAATAAATTCACACATTGCTACTTTTGTCTTTTGTTAAACAAAATTACCAAATTTGGCTACAGTGACTCTATACAGAAAAACATTCCCATGAACAAATAACACTAACAACAAATGATGACAGCATCTTTGCAACATGTATTAAAGAGCATTTTTAGAACATGAAGGTAACCTCACAGGAATAAGAAAAAGATATCATGTTAGAAGTGGGCATGAGGAAGGTAAATGTACCGTTGTGTTTGTTGGAGATAAAGAAGCCCCCAGCTCCACAGGTAGCCGAAGTGAATGGCTGCCGTTGGTTTGGACGGACCTTGCCTGGCATCTCAGATAACAGTTTTGAGGGATTCTGTCTCCAGACCAAACTGCAAGGAGGACAAACAAAGTAAGAGCACTCTTTTCTGACATACCTTGAAGACCAGAGGCAGGCAGCCTCTTGAGTAAGCTTTATCCAGTGACCTGGCTTGGTGTCCTGGCCGTTCGCCAAGCCCTGTAGTCTTTGTGTGTCTGTTTCTCCCTCTGGTGTTGTCATGGTTTGAATACAAAATGTCCCACAAAGGTCGTGTGCTTCCACGTTTGATCCCTAGCTGTTTGTGGAGTTTATGAAAACTTAGAGAGGGAGGACTTTGATAGTTCTTACCTGGATCCACAGCCCTGGTTACTCTCTGACACCTCTCCCATGACACTGTGAAGTCATCTGCCACACAGGCCTGGCGGCCTGCCCGCTACCACCCTTGCTGACATTATGGACGGATCCTCTAACTGTGAGCTTCCAATACATTTTGTCCTCCATAAGTTTGTTTCAGTTGGCTTTTCTGCTATAGCAACATGACCTGACTAATACAGATTTGCTTGCCTCATTGCAGAAAATGACTACAGAGGAACCAGCCTTCTCCTGTTCACAGCTCACCGTCCATGGCCCAGAATTTCCAACAAATACTTGGAGACTCACTAGAGTGAGATTGGTTAAGTCACCTAACTGCCTCTATTCTGCTAGCTGTGGCCCCAAGATAAACACAGTCAGGTCTTGTAAATCAGATTGGAGTTACCTCCATGTGTCATGGGGACCCAGTGGCAAGCAGGGCCTTCGGGGAGAGGGAGGAGGGAATGGATGCTGAGAAAAGTACTAAGAGCTCACTGAAAAATGGAAGCTTGAGCCAGGCGTGGCACACCCACGTAATCCCAGCTCTCAGGAAGCTGAGGCAGGAGGATTGTGAGTTCAAGGCCAGCCTGGGTGAAATAGTGAGACCCTGTCTCAAAAACACAAAAAAGAAAAGAAAGAAAATGAAAACAGAATGGTGGTTCGATTTTCTCTAATTCTGGTTTAAAAGAAATGCATATAACCTTACAAATTGTAATTTGTACTGAAGACCCAGTGTGCTGGCATGCTCTTTCCCAAGGCAATGAGTTCAGGGTGTGGAGTCACCAAAGGGGGGGGGGGTGAAAGGTCATCAGACCAGAAGAGCCCAGGCATAAAGCAGAGTCAGGCCCTGGGCCTCAGTTCCCAGCAGGGCCAGTGCCCCAGGCTCTCAGCCTCTAGTGACAGGCTTGGTTGTGAGTCTGTGAGATTTTGCCCTTTTAATTCTAAAAGACTATGTGAATTTCTCTGGGACCCAGAGACAACACCTCCTACTCAAGGTAATCGAGCTTTCAGTACCAACTCCAGAAGGGAAAATTGTGACAACTTACCAACTTCAACCACAGCAGAAAGCACAGGAACTTTCCAATCTGTAAAGTAACTGCAATGAATGGAAACGAAATAAAAATTTGTCAATATCTAAAACATGAAGCCTATTTAATTGTAAGTCATCTTTAAAAACAAAAAATAAATTAAGAAAAAAATTTTCCCACGGTTTAAAAGAAAACTAGGGCCAGGCGCGGTGGCGCACGCCTGTAGTCCCAGCAGCTTGGGAGGCAAGGCAGGAGGATCGCAAGTTCGAGACCAGAGGAAAGTCCGGGTAATTTAGCGAGACCCTGTCTCAAAAATTTTAAAAAAAAGGGGGGCTGGGGGTGCAGCTCAGTGGTCTAGCACTTGCAGAGCATGCAAGCGCAAGGCCCTGGGTTCAACCCCCAGTACCACAAAAAAAGAAAGAAAGAAAGAAAGAAAGAAAGAAAGAAAGAAAAGGATAAAAGAAAAAGAAAAAAAGAAAACTAGCAGCATCACTTGGAAAATTCCCTCAAGAATTTGTTCCTTGGGCGACTCTGCACCATCTCAATCTGTGTTCCAGCCCCTAGAACGTCTCTTAACAACCTGGGCATGAATAAAATGTTATTTCACTTATTTTCAGTTGAAAAGACTAAAAATAAATTTCCTGGAAGACAAAGGCAAAGGTGACACGCGGCCTTTATATTCTAGCTAAGTGTGGGAAAGGCTTGTGGAATTAAAGAATGGGATTTGCCGGGCACAAGTACAGAAAGCTATCAGTGCCTCGGCACGAGGACGGGCAGGTGACACTGATTGCCGCAGCCTCGGACGCAGCCCGAGGTGGAAACCTCCCCTGGCACACTTGGCAGGCACTGATCCTGCTATTTCCTATGCTGGTTACAAAGAAATTAATTTGCCACATGACTGTCTCTGGTGCCTTTAAAGACAAAGGATGATTTTTAGCTCATTGGTGCCTCTTGGCCTCTCAAAGAAGAAGATCTGGAAGGATTCACAGGCTTCCTAATGATGCGGGGTTTGCTATGTGGGGACACAGTCCTGCGTTCGCCTTTGAGCTTTGTCCCCTTCCCCTCGCCAGGCTGTCAGCTGTCATTTCTGTTGTCATCATGCCATCTTCTCTGAGGCCTCTCACGTTCCTTCCGCGCTCGTGCTTCTCACCGACCGCGAGCCGGCAAGCCGAGATCGTTATGAGCTGGAGGCGCGAGCGGGGTCTGCGGTGATTACACGCTCCCTGCCAGCCTCTGGCACAGTTACTGCGGCTTCCGAAGTGGCTCTCCTTCCCTCTGTAGCTGCTGCAGTCCCTCCCTCAACCCTCACTTGCTGCCCCGGCAACCTGGGCTTGGCTTCCTTAATCTCTCTGGGCCTCAGTTTCCTCATCTGCATGAATAAAAGTAGTAACCCTATATCATATATGATGACAGCACTGGAAAGGGGTTACGTGTGCACTGGGTGGAGGGACCCTGCTGTCCCAACAATGATGCCAGGGCTGAGTTTGAGTCTGAAGCCTGGGGGGGGATGGTCAGGAGCCAACTCTAGCAACTTAAAAGATGTTCTTGTGCGGCCGGGCGTGGTGGTGCACACCTGTAATCTTGGGAGGCAGAGGCAGGAGGATCACAAGTTCAAGACCAGACACAGTCTGCGTAACTTAGTGAGACCCTGTCTCAAAAACAGTAAAAAAAAAAAAAAAAATGGGCTGGGGGTGCAGCTCAGTGGTCCAGCACTTGCAGAGCATGCAGGCGCGAGGCCCTTGGTTCAACCCCCAGTACCGCACAAAAGAAAAAAGATGTTCTCTTCATCAGAGAACTGCTTGAAAACACTCTGTCAACATTCCACTCAGTATGGCAAGCAGGTTCTGAGGTCAAAAGAAGCTGAGGGAGGAAGATCAGGATGACCCTGGAGAGGCAGACAGATCTCAGACCACGCAGGACGCCATGGGCCAAAGGGAGACCTAGCACTTTATCCTAAACTTCTTTGGAAACTGACAAATTAAAACACATGTACTTGATATTTTGCCCATTTTTATTCATTTACCTAAGACTTTGGGAAAACCAGAGATGTTTGCTTTACCCGGTTCAAGGCAAGGAAGTTTTTGAGAAAATGATACAGAACCAAAAGCTGCTGAGTGATCTATTTCCCTGGACATCTGTAAATCTGGCGAGTGTCGCTCCCCCAAGTTCATTTTTCTACCTTAAAAGATAACAATTTGGAAGCCCAGCCAGGCCGCGTTCATGGTTCAGGGGACCCTTTAAGCCCATTTACACAGGGGCAGATATTGAAATCTTTCCAAAAACGTGACTGTATAAATTATGGCTGCAGAGAACACGCGCCTCCTTGTAATAAGCTCCAGTATGAGAGCCGTGTCCACCCCCCGCCAACCCTGAATGCCTTTCACGTGGGGAGGGGGCTCTTCTTTTTCAAACACCTTCTTCCTTCGCTCGCCTTTTTCTTTCAAATTTCTTGCCATTTCATTTTAATTGCATCCATGCGTTTGTCTGCTTCTAAAAACAGTTGAGCAGGAAAAGAATTGCCTTGTGCTGCCTCCAAAAACCCACATTCTCTGCAAAGAAACCCTGAGATGCCCGGGGCCAGGTCGCAGCCAGGGCACTCGCCTGCCCACAGTCTCTCAAAAACCTCTCCGCCTCTAAGAAGCACTAATGTCACCTTATTTTCTGGATAACTGTTTTTCTTTTGCAAAGTAAAAAAGGGATAAGGCCAAGAAAGCTTGGCAATACAGCGCATGGAAAAAATGCTGGGCGATTGATCCCTGGGCTTACGCAGCCCTCCTCCAGCACCTGCCTCCTGCCTCCCACTAGAGGCCCCGAGAAGCCGTGGAGTGGCTGTGCTATCCCCCGGCTTACGCCGGTACTCCTCAACTTAAAATAAAACAAAATAAAGTGATTTAAAGATGTCCTACTTTCTAAGATCTACAGACTGTCTGCAGAACATTAAGGGAAATTGGCTATCTGCCCAAAGTGTTTTTCCAAACCACCTCTTAAATATTTTCTGGCCAGAACAATGTATAAAGCCCACACTGTCATCTCAGAAGAGGGAAGACGGATGCTCTCCTGTTGCTCAGAGCCTCTGCTTGGCCCCAAAGCCCCCAGGTACTGTTAAGTTTCATTGTGATCCAATACCCATCTGCCAGGCTAGAGCCTTGGGGTGCTTTCAATGCCAAATTTATACAGGCTGATATTTGCATGCAAATATGTAGCTAGAAATGAATACTATAATTAGCATCCATAGAATTTTCAGGTCTCTGTTCTTTAAGCCCCCTGCACAATTTGGGTAGACACAGAACTTGTAAATCTTAGCCCAGATTTTTCTCATTTGATCACCCACTATTGAGGTCTGGCTTTGATGACAATTAAAGCCAATTTTGATCCTAAATGTGAGAAATGGTCGTTTAGAGAGTATGTGTTTATTTGATAGGGAAATTTCATCTACTTAGAGTATGGAAGGTCAGACACACAAATAAGTAGTAGAGAGAGAAGGAGGGTGGGAGAGAGAGGGAGGGAAGGAGGGAGAGAATATTCTGCTACAAAATGCTCTGGAGACAATAATGAATATAATCCAAGGAAACCCATCGTTTCCTATCACCTGTGTCAGGTCTTAGATCTGGGTCGCAGTCCAGTAATTAGGTGAAACAATTAAAACCTGGATGTTTTGTAAAGGAAACCAGCAAGAATTAATTCAAACTTAATTGAAGTGAGACACCTGCTCTCTTGGATGAGTTGACTGGAGACAAACGGCAGTCTTGCTGGGGTTTGAGAAGTAGGGGGCGGGGAGCAACATCAGAGACCCCCTACACATGCTCCTCCAGGTTTCTGTAGACAGACCTCCCTTTCTGGCATGGATGAATGAATGAATGAATGACTCTGTACCCCACCAACATTTATCAATAAAGCGAAAAAAGGAAAAAATGAACAAATGAGTATGAATGAAGCAAGCCTTAAGTAGACTGACTCCTCATTATTTTCTGGATTTAGGGTGCATTGCAGATTCGTTTGGGCTGGGACTTAGCTCAGTTGGTAGAGCGCTGCTCTGCGGTCTCTAAGGTCCCGATTTCGATTCCCAGCACTGCAAAAATGGGAGAAGGACGTGGCAATCCACTCCCAAGGTAAGCCGGAAACAATCTGCCATTGAAAACCCTATAAGGGTCGCTATGAGTCGGACACGACTCGACAGCACCTAACAACAACAGCAGATTCATTGTTTGTGTGCACGCATACCTCGCTGTGGACCAAAGCCTGTTTTACTACACACGGGCACTAAAGTCATGTGACTTCAGCGTTGCCTGAAGAGCGCAACAGTGTGATGCTGAGGACCGGCTAGTCCAGGAAGGGACCCTGATTCTGTCCTCCATCTTGCCCTTGGCCTGTGCACAGGGCTGGGCACAGAATCAGAAGCCCAATCCAATTCTTGAAGACATAAACCACACAGTCTTCACGTTCAAAGCTCTTCCTCAAGTATAACCACGTGTCCTTTTTTTAAAATCAGGAATTTGATGGCACTTCCTTTTTAACTGTCTGGTCCAGCAGATAAATTAGACAGGGCTCTTGGCCCTGTAGGATGGGGAAACAAAGAGAAATCTCATGAAAATCAAGTTGAAATGAAAAACAGAAACAGAGCCGGGCGGGGTGGTGCACGCCTGTAATCCCAGCGGCTTGGGAGGCAGAGTCAGGAGGATTGCAAGTTCGAGACTAGAGGCAGTCTGCGCAATTTAGCGAGACCCTGTCTCAAAAAGTTAAAAAAAAAAAAATGGGCTGGGGGTGCAGCTCTGTGGTCCAGCACTTGCAGAGCATGCAAGTGCGAGGCCCTGGGTCCAATCCCCAGTACCACACAAAAAATAAAATAAAATAAAATAAAAATAAAATAAATTAAAAAAAACAGAAACAGGGCCATAGACAAAGGCTTCCTGGGACCTGCCCCCAGGCCCGCTTTCCTGCTTGTCACTCAGGCACAGCAGCGGCACAGCCAGTGGGACTGTCCTCTGGAAAGGTGTCTTGCGAAGCAGAGACGGCAGGTGGAAATGGCGTCCCCAGGTGCACTGCTGGTGCTGGCCTGTACCTGTCTTGGTTGGGAGGTCCAGGACATCCAAAGCCTCGGGCTCCGCTAGGGAGGGCATCCTGGGTACCGTGGGACACGGGCCTGGCCAAGGAAGGGACAGGTGACTCCTCCTTTCAAAAAGGGAAGCAAGAACCTCATCTGCCCTCTGTTTCGTGTGTTTGCAACATGGATGCCTTCCGGAAGCCAGCGGAAAGTAGCGGGATGCAGCAGAAGACAGAGTCGTCCACACAGAAATAAATGATTGTTCAAGGTTAACCAGTCAGCGGTGACGCCCAGAAAGGTCCAGGGCCCCCGAATTCCACTCTAGCGCTCTTTAGTCACCAGGCCACTCGCCTTGTCAAATGTGTGGCTGGGTTTCATCTCTGCCCTGACGACAATGAAGGCCATGGCATCTATTAATCTTCACTGCAGTCCCCAGGAACTAGTTAAGCATGAAGGGTGACAGCCTGAGCCCTAGGGGCCTTGACAACCGCAGGTCCTCGGAGCTTTGCCATGCAGGGATGGTGAGAGTAAGAAATAACTTGCTCCCTGGCTGGCCTCCTGGTCACTGGAGGCAGGACAGCCTGTCCAGCCATAAGGACTGGCCATTAACTATCAAGGGCTGGCCCTGTAGCCTGCGTGGACAATCTAAACAGGGCAGGGGGCACCAGCTGGAAGCAAGAGGGGCTTGGTGGCTGAAGTACAGCCTTGTTGTGGCGAGAATATAGAGCCCACTTCCGAATCCACTGGTTCTGCCCGGTCTAACGTGGCCGGCCGGCTCCTTGGCCAGCGCATCAGCTCCCCATCTGCGGGGGGGAAGCTTGGCGATTTCCACTCTGCAGTCACACGGAATGGCACAGCCCCGTCATCCTGTACATCTCAGTCAACGCAGCACCCCGGTGACACGCATACATCAGGCGCCTCCGCACAGCACTCCCTCCAGGGCCCACCCTCCGGCGGGGGCCAGCATCCGGCCCTGCCCAAGCCGCTAAGCATTCCCAGGGCGCCCACGGAATTTCCACGTAAGCGCGTTCGGAGTTGATGAATACCAAGTGGTGTTCCTTACCTCTAAAAACCGAAATTTACGAGGCCAGCCTAGGGATTTATTTCCCACTTCCTTCGTGCCCTCCCCTCCTTAAGTGATAAGAAACAACTGGAACAAGACTCTGGGGTGTCATGCTGTCAAAAAAATTCTTAATGAAATTAAACCCCTCACACCCTCACTCATGCTATTTCGGGCTGCAGCGCTCCCCGCTGCAGATGAGCGACTACCTCCGCACATCTGCCGGCCCGGTGGCTCCCGTCTGAAGAGCTGCTGCATGTCAGCTCTTTGCCCCAGGGAATAGGGGCGGAATATTTTATACCTGAAGTGGCCTTATTTCCAGGCAATGCCACACCACGAGACGCGCCTCCACTCCGCTGTGTGCAGGGAGACATGCCACTTGGAGAAAGAGCCAGAGAAAATGCCCTGAAATAGAAGGGCTTGCCCAATAATCGACATTTCTAATTCTGAAATTGTGGAGGAGCTGCCTGGCAAACCCCAAGCTCTTGCTCTTTCCCTTAAAAAGCCTTCTGTGGACCTGCTGGGGTATAGCCCTGCTTCCTGGGAGTCGATGCCACATTCCACCAACTACATATTTAGATGGAAGCCCTCAAAGCCACCAGCAGTCAGGAGCAGTTTGGAGGGGGCTTGTGACACACCTCTCTCTCTCTCTCTCTCTCTCTCTCTCTCTCTCTCTCCCTCTCTCTCTCTTTTTGAACAGCGTGTTTCAAAGAAAAATCAATGAGATGATGTCTTCTCTAAATTCTTAGGCATTTATTTCTAAACTTAATTTTTTGTTTGTTGGAGTTTTTAGATAAGAATTTTCTCTGCACCAAACACAATATTTTTAAAAATGTGAATTCCACTTCCAAACAGAAGCCTGCTTCCTATGCGAGCTTCGCCAAACTCCTACCACACACATCACAAATGTCAAGCCTGCTTCATTTAAAATGGAAGCTCTCGGAGTGGAACTTGCTGCCTGGTACGTCTGTGCCCTCTTCCTTCTCAAGTCCCCACATGGTGGTAAAACACTTGTGCAGGGAGGCACCTCGGCTTTTAGAGCCACCCCTTTTTTTTTCTACTCCAACGTGTCTGCTAAATGTCACCGTGGTGAGAGTGTTCGGTGCCGCCATTCAAAACCACTCCCGAAACGTCTTGTTAATTCTTCATAACGCATTGACAGGCAAGGCTCACCAACAAAGCCCCGAGAAGAGACCGTGGCTGCCTGGGCTCGTCTCTGCCACGCGGTCGGAAGCGCGGTGCCGAGGAGGAATAGTGTTTCTAACCCCGTGTTCTTTTTCCTCTGTCCCACTCTCTGAGCCACATTCCAGGCACTTGACACTTTGTTTTAATTGAACACATACTATTAAACCCAAACTAAGGTTCTGAGTCTCTCAATTACCTGCGATTTTTGTCTTTAAAAGGAAAAAAAAAAAATAGAGCCAGGGAGTCACCACTGCCCGTATTTATTGGGAACCATCTGTTACGCCTCTAATTAAAACCCACTTGTAATGAGCTTGTTAGTGCACAAAATGTGTCAGGTAGAGGATATTATTCATGAAGCAGTTGTTTTGGTGCCTGAATGATGCCTTAAAATCCTATTAGTTTAACAAAGTAATGTATTAGTATTTTGACCCAGTATACCAGAGACTTCAGAATGACCTGGCGCTCTGCTCATCTAGGATTTTTTTTCTCAAATATGTTGCTATTTCAACCTAATATACAGTCAGATGGCCTCTTATAATTGCAGTATCAAATCTTTGCCTCAATTTTCAACTGCAGGTGATTTCGAATGATTAAAGATGCACATCAGGGAATAAACAAAAATGCTTACATGCAATTATTTTTAATTAGTATTTGGCTATAAAGTGTATGCCTTCATAAAAAAGTCTGTTATTCACATAAACATCTGTTACCATACACACAAGGAAACACACTGTACGCCTGTCACCACACCGCCAAAACAGAAACACTGGAGGGAGGCTGGCAGGAAAGCCAGCACTTTGAGTTTTTAAACAAAAGATATAAGTCTAACTGCCAAAACAGACGCGAAGCCACACCTTTCAATTAACATCACTCACAATCAAAGGAAGAGCCTTACAAATGGAACTGCACTTGAAAATGTTAAAATAGATGGAATTATTCTTTGAAAACAATAGCATCTCCGAGCACCAGACAATTTCGAATTCTTTTACTAATTTTGCACCCGTGCACATAATCAGACAGTTTCCTGTTTGCATGCTCTCTGCTGGCTGCTAATTTTCCAGTTTCTTTGCACCCTTGTTTTTGTTCGTTAATACGTCCAAACTTTGTGAGATGCAGCGGCTTAAACCCCAAGTGCCGAATATTAGCCTTGTTTCACAAAAGCCTCCAGCAAGGGGAAAAAAAATATATTTTAAGTGAGCATGGCCCCACCAAGCACTGGGAGAGAGATACAGGGAAATAAATTAATACCGCCGTAATTGATAGGTGGAGATAAGGCTGCTCAGTGGAATACTGAGAGGAAAATGAAGGGGAGGTGTGAGAATACCTTGCCCATGAATTACTGAATCAGTGGGAATTACCAGGCTCCAGTCAGCAGAAGCTCCTGGAAGCGTCTGGCTCCAGGACTACCCCCGGCAGCCCAAGTTAACACATTCTGTTCCCAGCCCAAAAGCTGCAGCTTTTATTAAACACACAATTCATGTGCCAAAAGAACTTATCTTCATCTGCATGAAAATGTAAACAATAATTTAATTGAATCACACAAATCAACATCTATACCGTGGCTGTCTTTGGTTGTCTGGGCTCAAATTAGGCAGAAATCATGACCTTTGGCTGTGGCCCCTGGGAGACCAATAAGCAGCTGATAGGGAACTCCCTTGGTACCAGGCTCCTGCCTGAGCCCCGCAAGGTGCTGCTTGCTCTCAGGCCTCCCCTGGACACACAACCCCATGGAACGTGGGTTGCAAATCTTTCAGCGTCTGCCCTAGAAATGCTGGGATGGAGCTGCGGAGGCCGTAGCCAATGGACAGATGGACGTCAGCACCTCGGCTTCAGGGGCCCCAACTCTCCGAGGTCGACTCTCACTGCCAAGACAGAGATGGAGGACCCGAGCGCAAGGCCCTGTGGTCACCCCTCCACTGCCCACCCTGACCCCTGCAGAAGCCAAGCCCAGGAAGGGGCTCATCTGGGAGGCTGGTATTGATCTGTGGCCGCGAGGCCTTTAAAACCTGGCCACCTGGCAGCCACAGCCCAGGTTCACTCAAGGGCAAGCAGCACAGTCATTAGCAGCCCCGTGTAATTTAGAAATATAACCAAGAACAACCGAAAGGAAGAAATATACTACGGGACTAAATCTATTGATCAAGAGCCCCTCAAAGACAGGCCATAAATAAAGTGGCACAACGACCAGAAAAGGCAGGTTTTACATTAAGAAGCAGCAAATTCATGGCTGGGGTGAGCCAGGGAGCCAGGCCTGAGCGCTCACCGCGGCCTCTCAGGCAGGGAGGTAAAAGATGGCCCCATTCCTCATAAGGGCGACACGCCGGCGAGCACCAGCCTGCCCTCTGCTAAGCGCCCATTTCTCACGTGGGGAATCCTCATTTTTCAATCATGCCCGTGGGCACGGCGGCCACTGGCTTCCCCTTGACGTCACTCCGTCAGCATCATCGGAGACACTTTTAACCACTTGCTGCCCACCCGAGGGCCTCTCTCCTGGTCTGTGTCCAAGGTTCAAGAAGGTGGTCTTCGAATGCACAGGGGGCCCGAGCCCATGCTCAGAGCCCAGGACTACCTGGGCATTGCCATCTCCTGGTGGAGAGAAAGTGGCCCAGCAGGCGATGGATGTGCACAGGCCCTGCACCCCCAAGTCGGCCATGCCACCTGCCACCTCCGCCTCTGGCTAACCTCTGCAATGGCATCACAAAACCTTTGTTAGGTGAAAGGGCGAAATTTGAAGGGCAAAGTTTCCGTTCCTATGCAGTTGTTGTTGTTAGGTGCCTTTGAGTCGGTATCTGACTCATAGCAACCCTCATAGGGTTTTCAATGGCTGACTGTTTCAGGATTGCCTTGGGAGTGGATTGCCAGGCCCTTCTCCCATTTTTGCGGTGCTGGGAATTGAACTCGGGACCTCGGAGACTGCAGAGCAGCACTCTACCAACTGAGCTAAATCCCAGCCCATGTTCCATTGTAGAGTGTGTTGAAAATGAAGTAACAAGTAACAGGAATACCAAGGTGGACCCCAGGTAAAACCAAGGAATGGAGATTCATGACCAATCTAGAAGTTTCCTGGTGACATTCCTAGGCAGGTTGAGAGGAGGGGCCTCAGTGGGAGGCATTTGCTTTGGGCACAGAATTTCGGGAGGCGGGAGGTAAAAACCTTCATAATCAACCCATGATGTTTTTAGAAATCAAAATCAATGCATGTGAATCATCAGTTGCGCCACGTCAGACCCTCCCGGAGCCTGAGACAGGAAGGAAGGTGGGTGACACTGCTGCTGTCTTTATTCAAAATGCTGATGCTTGATTCACAGAGAATTTCTCACATTGACTTGGGTTTTTGTTTTGTTTTGTTTTGTTTTGTTTGTTTTGTTTTGTTTTGTGGTTCTGGGGGTTGAACCCAGGGCCTCATACTTGCATGCTCTGCAAGTGCTGGACCACTGAGCTGCACCCCCAGCCCATTTTCTTACTTTTTGAGACAGGGTCTCGCTAAGTTACACAGACTGCCTCTGGTCTCCAACTTGTGATCCTCCTGCCTCCGCCTCTCAAGCTGCTGGGATTACAGGTGTGTACCACCGTGCCCAGCTTTGACTTGGATTTTTAATATTACATTAAAGGGTTATAAATCTTGACTGGTGAGTTTTTTGGAGGCCACTTAAATTTTGCATCCGAGCAAGTGCCTGGCTCCCTTTGCTGTGGCCTGAGCTTGTTGGCCCCTTTGCTTCTTGTCGCTGAGCTGGTGGATTGGAGTTTGCCCTCACTGCTAGAGTAAGGTACTCTACTCAGAAATTTCTCAATACCTAAATTCTGTTTGGTTTTTCCTGCATGCACCTGACACTTTGGAAGACTGCAGAGTTTTACCACCTACACCAGGCACTGATAGTGAATTTACTGGCTTTATTTGTTGTTGTTGTTAGGTGCGTTGAGTCGGTATCCGACTCATAGCGACCCTCTGTACAACAGGGGAAACACTATTGTCAGTGCTTCTCTTCTGTTCATAGGCAGATTTTCAATGGCAGATTGATTTTTTTGGGAGGGCAACCGCCAGGTCCTTCTCCCAAGCCTACAGCTTCTGGTGTTCCCAGGCGGTCTCTCATCCAGGTACTAACCAGGCCTGACCCTGCTTAGCTTCTGAGATCTGACAGGATTGGACGCCACAGGGCTACAGCTGCAGGCTTGGCTTTATTAGGAGGCAGAATGTCTGCTCTCTGCCTAGAACCTTGGGCCCCTTGGTTATGGTGAATTCTCTCTGTGTCAGCTATTTGCTAATGTTTGTACTTACTATGCTAATTTCTTCCACGCACGTAACTCACAAGAGTCCCGTCATTGTAAAATTAATCTGTATTAAGGTGTCTGTTGCCTGCAGCCCTGAAGATAAGCAGGGTTAAGCCTGGTTAGTACTTGGGTGGGAGACCGTCTGGGAAAATCAGCTGGTGTAGGCTTGGGAGAAGGACCCAGCAACCCACTCCCAAAAATCAATCCACCATTGAAAACCCTATCAATAATAACAGAGAAGCGCTGAGAACAGTCTTTCATCTGTTGTACATAGGGTCGCTATCAGTTGGATACCAACTCTACAGCACCTAACAACAACAACAACAAAGGTGTCTGTTGGCATGTACAGCATCCAAACAGATAGAGGCTCTGGTTTGATGGTATTTCTGTTCTTGTCAGCAGAAACAACCAGCTTATGAAGGCCAAGCCTTTACTGGACAGTCCAGGGGATCCTACCGGTGACCTTGACCATGTGTTCTGCCCATTCAACATAGCTTCTCCCTGGATCGGGCCCCTGTGGGCCCCTCCAAATGTTCTCTCGCTCCCACCCCTAGCCACTGCTACATTGCCCAGTGTTTCTCCCCTCCTGCCCCAGGCTGCCTGTGAGGACCTGCTTGGTTCTCACATAAACACAGCCTGAAAGAAGGATTTGTATTCTTGGGGCCACCTGTGACCAGCGGGGACAAGGTACTCTTCAAGAAAATATTCTTTCTTTGTCCCCCAAAGGACTATCATGAGGCACTTTTCATAAGACATCCCATCCTGGCAATATCAAGCCCCAGTCATCAGCCAACACATTAGGCACCCCTGGCTGTGTGTGCGCCCTTTCTCCTCTCAGCTCCCTGGGATCATTTCCCATCTGGTCCCAGGAGGCTACAGAAATGAGGACATTTCCTAACCAATTTCTTTCTGGGCCGCTAGAGCTAAAACCAGGACCTCATATATGAATGTGTTTTCTTATATATGAACTCTACAAATTCAGTATTACTCATTCTTATAATCCACACTTGTTTCCACCAATCAAATGTTCCACGATTTTATTACTCCAATAACTATTGACAATCATCTGATCAAGACGTCCTCCTTGTAGGCAGCCTTATATATAATGAAAATCATCTAGACCACAAGTCATTTTGGATAAAAGGCAACCAGAGCAAAGCTGTTGTCTTCTCTCAAGGTGAATTTTCTGCTGGGTCCCTCGGATGTGAAGCTTTGAGTTGTCGCCACTTTCCCCTGTTAATAATGTCATATTGGCCATTTTTAAACAGCCCTTGCCCTATGAATGGTTTAATCATTAATACTCTTCCTTTCTACACCTTTCAACTGTGCATTCCTTCAGAGCCCCTATAAGAATACATAATAATTGCTGCTACTCAACAAATACCGTTGATGGATTCATCCAATAAGTGAATCCAAAATTCTAAAAAGTCAAATTAAGAAAAGAGCGAAATTAAGGTCAGGAGTGGTAGCGCACTCCCAGTAACTCGGGAGACAGAGGCAGGAGGATCGCAAGTTCAAGATCAGAGGCAGTCTGTGTAACTTAGCGAAACCCTGCCTCAAAAAAAGTAAAAAAAAAAAAATGGGCCGGGGGTGCAGCTAAGTAGTACAGCACTTAGAAAACATGCAAGTGCAAGGCCATGGGTTCAACCCCTAGTACAGCAAAAAAAAAAAAAAAAAAAAAAAAAAAAAAAAAAAAAAAAAAAAAAAAAAAAAAAGGAAATTAAGAGCAAAGAAAAGACTTCTTGTTGTTGTTAGGTGCCGTCAAGTTGAGTCCGACTTATAGAAACCCTATGTTCAACAGAACGAAACACTACCAACACTGTGCCACGCCCGGCACTGCATCAGTGCCACTTTGCTATCCCTAGGGTTTTCAATGGCTGATTGTTTGGGGAGTGGGCTGCCAGGTCCTTCTCCATTTTTGCAGTGCTGGGGATCAAACCTAGGGCCTCAGAGAGCACAGAGCAGCATCTACCAACTGAGCTAACCCCTAGCCCAAAGCAAAGACTAGGTTCTAGGAAACTATTATTGATGACACAAACTCTAACTGACCTGAACTGACACAAACTCAACTGAAACAGGAATATGATTTAGAAGCTAACATTTACTAAATATTTTAGGAATGTATAATAAGAAAATAAATCATCAAGGTGTTTTTGACAGCTTGGAGAACAGAATAAATTTGTACCCAAGTTATGTGAATATTTGAAATACACAATAAAATTTTTTTTTGTTGTTGTTGTTAGGTGCCATCCAGTCAGTATCCGACTCATAGGGTTTTCTAGGCACTTTAAAATCCAGGCACATTCTTAAGGCATCCTTTCCTCTCTTCTGCTTTACAATTGTAACAATGTTGTCACCAGTTGCCTTTTCCTTTCCCCTCCCCCACAGTACTGGGGGGTTGACCACATGCTACGCAAGCGCTGAACCACTGAACCTCCTCAGTAGCCCCTTTGTTACTTTTTATTTTGAGACAGGCTCTCACCTCAAGCTCACAATCCTCCTGCCTCAGCCTCCCGAGGCATCCACCATGGCGCCTGGATCCTTGGTTCTTTTCCATCCTAAACGGACTGAAGCAGGTGATGGTTTATTCTACCCGCTCTGTGTCTGCCTGCCTTGATCTGAGTTTCCTTTGGAATGAGGCCTTTCAGTTGGCCCCATTTATAAGAAATCTTTCATCCTGACCCCAGGAGTGGGCAGAGCCCCCAAGTCAATCCAGTTACCAATTCAGACATGCTCAAAAATAAGTCAGTGAAAGCCTCCCCAAGGATCTGACGGGCGGTAGCTGAGACCATCTCCCTCTTCTCCTTCTCTGGCTCAAGCTTTAAGGGCCACACACGGGAGTCAGGAGCTGCCAAGGCACCTGTGCAAATCACCCCAGAAGGAGCTGTGCACACAACGGGGCTGGCCCTGGCCACGGCGTGGGTGTGGCCGTGGCCGTGGGAATGGAGATGAAGCCTCTGGGTGCAGCCACACAGAGCTCGGGCTTCCCCGCAGTGAACCAGCTCTTTACCTTGAGCTTCATTTGCATTTCTGTCTCTTGTTACGAGTGAGTCCAACTAATTGGTTTGTTTGCGGGGAGAATGTACTGCAAGCTGCGTGTCACAAACGCAGTATAGCATTTTGCCTCATTATTTCTTTTTTTTTTTTTTTTTTTTTTTTGCGGTACTGGGGGTTGAACCCAGGGCCTTGCGCCTGCATGCTCTGCAAGTGCTGGACCACTGAGCTGCACCCTCAGCCCATTTTTTTTTTTTTTACTTTTTGAGACAGGGTCTCGCTAAGTTACGCAGACTGCCTCTGGTCTCAAACTTGCCATCCTCCCGCCTCCGCCTCCCGAGCCGCTGGGATTACAGGCGTGCGCCACCACACCCGGCCTCGCCTCATTATTTCTGATATAAACACATTCGTTCTTCAAAGCCTCTTGATGCTAAACGTTTTATTTCTTTTCATGACTTTATTCCTCATCAAAGAGCACCTATCTGCTGCTTCTCTAAACAACTTTATACATCTGTGTTCTGCTCAGGAACTTTGGTTGGGAGAAAGACTTAATACTTAGTAATGTAAATTTGTTTTCATTTCCGTGAAGTAAAAACTACATTCTATAACTAAGGGAAGCTTCATCAATAAATACTAAAACTGGCCGGGCGTGGTGGCGCATGCCTGTAATCCCAGTGGCTCGGGAGGCGGAGGCGGGAGGATCGCAAGTTCGAGACCAGAGGCAGTCTGCGTAATTTAGCGAGACCCTGTCTCAAAAAGTAAAAAAAAAAAAAAAAAAAAAAAAAAAAAAAAAAAAAAAAAAAAAAAAAAAAAAAAAAAAAAAATGGGCTGAGGTGCAGCTCAGTGGTCCAGCACTTGCAGAGCATGCAGGCGCAAGGCCCTGGATTCAACCCCCAGTACGGCAAAAAAATAAATAAATAAATAAATACTAAAACTTACAAAATACTTTTACTTAAAAAAGCTCTTGGTAATAACCTGAAGAACTAGGTATAATTTTTTGTTAATTCTCAAATTCAAATTCAGCGACTATGTGTGCTTTTTGCTCCACACAGTCCTAAGAAACAAGCCCAGAGGCATCTTCCACTGGATGCGTCTTCTGCTGGAAGCATCTGTCTAGTGGGACCTGATGGGCTTCCCCAGAAGCAAAGCCACGTTCCAGCCCCGAGCACGGCCAGGTTAGCCTCTGGGACTCTGGAGACCAACCTGTATTTCCAGCTGGCTTATTAAAAGAGAAAAAGAAATAGATGAATTGCAATCCACTTCTCTTTTAAATTAATTCATTTATTCACTCAACCAGAAACACGTTGGGCCACGTACGTGCCGCCACTGATCAGAGTTGTAGCTCCCGGAAAGGAAGAAAACAGAGCTATTCCCTGTCCTCGAAGAACCTGCAGTCTGGTGGGGAATCGAGGAAAAATAAACAAGCAAGTAAGTTGCTGTTGTTAGGTGCCGTCGAGTCGGTATCCGACTCATAGCGACCCTCAGAGGGTTTTCAATGGCTGACTGTTTCAGGATTGCCTTGGGAGTGGATTGCCAGGTCCTTCTCCCATTTCTGTGGTGCTGGGAATTGAACTCGGGACCTCAGAGACTGCAGCTCAACGCTCTACCAACTGAGCTAAATCCCAGCCCCAAGCAAGTAAGTACTAGTTATAAATTGAGATAGGCACGACACAGGGAAAAGCCCAGGAGTTTTAAAAGAATCACGAGGCCCCTCCCTCACGATGGGGGCAGGGTTTTTGCCCTGTTATTGCTTCTCCAGGACCAGCATCCTCTCTGTTAATGCCTGGCTATCCAAGGATAAACACATCTAAAAACCAAACCATGAGTGTGGCCAGATTTGAATATAAATAGACGCCCCGTGGAATATTGTAGACCCTCATGGTCCGTCGTGAACTCATTATTACAAACATTGCAATTGTTGCAAACAAGACGTGCTCCTGAGTGGAGGAAGACTTTGAAACCAACTCAGGACAGATCTGGAGGCTTCTCCAAATCCCAGGACTGTCGTTTACTGTTTTTGTGGCCTTCGACAGGTGGCCTCTGCTGCCTGTGTTCTCATCTGTAGAAGTGGGGCTTATACTCATGGCGCCTGAACAGGGCTCAGCCTGGGCCTGGCTGGCCCTGCTCTGTAGGGAGGAGCGGCCTTCAAAGCGCTGGGCTACAGAAGGCATGGGCTGACCCAGCCAGGGCTGCACAAGAGCTGGAGAGCTGGGAGGGAGGCCATGGGGAGCTCTCTGCAGATGGGCCTGGAGGGAACCCTCTGGCACGCATGCACAGACAGGGCAGCGCTTGGCGCTGGAAAGCTCCGTCATCCGGAAGAGCCTGGGCTGACCCATGGGTGCCACCTCCCTGTCAACACCCTGACCTTTATCTCCTGTCTTCAAGGTCATCTAACAGTGGCTGCTCTTTACTCAACTAATAGAAACTACATCACACTCTTCACTTAAAAAGGTGAACACAGCCAGGTGTGGTGCATGCCTGCAATCCCAGGCCTTGGGAGGCAGAGGGAGGAGGATCGGGAGTCTGAGCCTGGCTTGGGCAACATGGCAAGAACTTGTCTCAAAAAAGGAATAAAGAATAGCCGGGCATGGTGGCACACGCCTGTAATCCCAGCGGCTTGGGAGGTGGAGGCAGGGGGATCTCAAGTTAGAGACCAGAGGCAGTCTATGTAACTTAGCAAGACCCTGTCTCAAAAAGTAAAAAATGGGCTGGGGGTGCAGCTCAGTGGTCCAGCACTTGCAGAGCATGCAGGCGCGAGGCCCTGGGTTCAACCCCCAGTACCGCAAAAAAAAAAAAAAAAAGGAAAAAAGGGAAAAAAAGTAAGGAAAGAAGGAAGGAAGGAAGGAAGGAAGGAAGGAAGAAAGAGAGGAAGGAAAGAAGGAAGGAAGGTAGGAAGGAAGGAAAGAAAAAAGAGGAAGGAAAGGAGGAAGGAGAGAAAGAAGGAAGGCAGGCAGGCAGGAAGGAAGGAAAGAATGAAGGACAATACAAGCTTCTTTAGTTAAAGCCCCATCTTCCAGCAGCTTCCTCAGCAGCCCCAGAAACCCGGTGACCCCTCCAGCTTGGAGGCGTTGCACTGTCAGGGCCAGGCAGGGCTGAGAGTGGGCTTTGGGGTTCACTAACCATGCACAGCACAGGACTGCAATGTGGTCTCACCAGAGAGCCTAAACACACTGTAGACACTACCAATGACCACTGTAGAAGCAAGTTTCCCCACACATGTATAATGGATGTGGTGAGAAGGACGCCAACATCTATGCACAGCAGGCGTGGCCAGCCCACTTTCCAGCTTCCAAGGCATGGAAAATGCATTTAGGGCAAAATGAACCTCATGGTCAGACGCCCTTTGATTGAGAAGGACAAGGCCACAGGACACAGTCAGGGAAGACTGTGAGCCAGAATGAGCCCCTCTGTCATGCGAGCAGAGGCTGGAGAGTAGAAAACAGCCAAGGCCCCAGGAGGCCACGGACACAGAAGGGAGGAAAAGGGGACACATGAAGATGCCACGTCAAGGCAGGGGAGGCCGAGCCAAGGGTGGCCACTGGTGCTCCTGGGGAGGCGGAGGCAGGGAGCTGTTCCCTATGAAGGGGGCATGTTCGAGGATTTTATTTTATTTATTTTTATTTATTTATTTATTTATTTATTTATTTTGTGGTACCGGGGGTTGACCCCAAGGCCTCACGCTTGCATTCTCTGCAAGTACTGGACCACTGAGCTGCACCCCCATCCATTTTTTTTTTTACTTTTTGAGACAGGGTCTCGCTAAGTTACACAGACTGCCTCTGGTCTGGAACTTGTGAACCTCCTGCCTCCGCCTCCCGAGCCACTGGGATTACAGGTGTGCACCACCGTGCCTGGCTATGTTTAAGAATTTTTAACACAATGGAAGCACTGTGTCCTATGGTGACTTAGAGTCTATTTTCTCCTAACGTTTAGTAACCCTGATACTCAAGAGAGGTCGGAGCTCTGGGGAGATGAAGATGAGCTGAGCTGGCCAGCGGGGAGCAAAGGCCGTAAGCACAGGCCCAGCCCAAGAGCTCAGGGGGCAGAGAGAGGGAGCAAGAAGTGACCTGCAATCGTGGCCACACCCAGGCATCCATGCAGACCAGGCAGGCGATAGATAGACTGCCCACGGACCTTGGGGTGGGAGATGCAGTCTTTTTAATGGCTGATATTAAAGGAAAGAATAACGCAAGAGTTTGGAATGCCGGAGACACCCCAGGCACAGTCACAAGTGATGGCGGCTCCGGGCACATATCAGACATCCTGTTTTCTGACATTCCTATGATAAAAGGAAGTGGATGGTGTCTTACATTAGCTTGGTTGCGTACAAATGTTTTAAGGGAAGTCCATTCTGTGCGCCTTTCCACGCGTCAGGAGCGATAAGGAAGTTATTTATAATACTCTGGAAGGGCGAAGAACGTGAAGAATGGTGCTTCCCTCCCGTGGCCTCTGTGCAGCTGCTTTCGTGCTTTGCGCCCCGAGCCTCCTCTCCACAGTGGAGAGACAGCTCTCCATCCACTGGGGGACACACGTATCTGGTGCAGGGGACAGAACGGCCCAGCTACCTGCAGAGAAGTCCCCTCAGAGGGAGGGAGTCAGGATGAAGTTTGACCCCTTTTCTGAAGAACCCACTTACCACTGGGTTATCTAAATGCAGGCTCAACGTCTGAAGCACCTACATGTGGCCCCCAATTTACTCCCCTAAGGCCTGAGTTTGCAGAGGAATATGGAACTCTTTCTTGGCATAAAAAAAAAGATACTGGAATAAGGTTAGGTGCCCGTGAGTCGGTATCTGACGCGTAGTGACCCTCACAGGGTTTTCAATGGCTGACTGTTCCAGGATTGCCTTGGGAGTGGGTTGCCACATCCTTCTCCCATTTTTGCGGTGCTGGGAATTGAACTCGGGACCTCAGAGACTGCAGCGCAGTGCTCTACCAATTGAGCTAACTCCCAGCATATTGGAATAAAGTGAATCTGAAATGGCATATTTGAAAGAGCAGAGGCTTCCAATGAGAGCTTCCTATTTTCTGAGTGAAAGTGAATTTCCAGGGTATCTGCGAGGAGGTCACCGGTCCTCTGCAGAATAGCCTGGCTTTCCCTCCAGGCCACAGTGCAATGCACCTGCTCTTTGTTTCTGGCTGACCCCCTGAATGAAAGAAACAGGCTTCAATGCTTCGGGGAAGTGTGGCGCATTCTGCAAGCTCTCCAAGACTGCCAAATAAAGAGGCGTCCAAAAGCATGAGGATATCAAAAAGCACGAGCTTCACCACCACGCCTAACATGGAAACGTGAAGTGACGCAGCTTAGGTCACAGGTGCAAGGAAACAGATCTGCACTTCTGAGACTCAGTCTTGAGGGCCAAGGGTCATCTGGATACCATACTAGGAAATGAAGCCAGATGCCAACAGGTGGAAATGTCACTTTATCAAAGGAGACACTGGTAAACAAAGGAACATATCTTTCTGCGACTCCCCGTTCTGGAGTATGACACTCTCTTGGTAACCAGAACTACATTTCTTTTAACTGCAGTTAAAAAGAGTAAAGACAAAATCAGAGTTGAACTTCGTCATATCCTCTTTGTCTTGCAAAAAAAAAAAATCGCTTACTTTTAAAATAACTTTGTTGGTTTCCATCATTTTTTCTCACTGAAATAATCATTTTTTTAAATTAAAAAAGAGTAAGAACGGAGCTTCTGGTTAACGATGGAAGACTGAACACACTTGTTTATCTCCATCCCTTCCTGAAATACCACTAAAATGACAGTAATGGAATTAGAAAAAGCCATGAACTAATAAGGACAAAATAAACAGGATAGGAAATGACAGCCAACAAGAAAAGATATGACGTGGTGGGTGATAGAAAGCAGGCAGATGAGCTTGAACATTAAGAATAGTACCAAGAGCTGAAACCAACTTTCCTAATAAGAACTAAGTCGATTTATGCTACAGAACTCCAGAAACGCCTAGATTGGGAGGTACTAAGACGGCTGAGCCTGCAGCCATAGCCCTGTGGCATCTGATCCCGTCAGATCCCGGCAGCTAAGCAGGGTCAGACCTGGTTAGTACCTGGATGGGAGACCGCCTGGGAACACCAGAAGCTATAGGCTTGGGAGAAGGACCTGGCAACCCCCTCCAAAAAATCAATCTGCCATTGAAAACCCTATGCACAGCAGAGAAGCACTGACAATAGTGTTTCTCCTGTTGTACAGAGGGTCGCTATGAGTCGCATACCGACTCGACGCCACCTAACAACAACAACAACAAGACCGCTGAAGTAGAGGAAATGGTTGGGAAAACAGAAAAAATTGGAAAGCTCTAGAAAGAGCCTTTGATCACAGGTGCCCCTCCTCCTGCAGGTTGCTCCTCCCTCCGGTGCCCTCTGAGAACCTGAATCCCAGCCCATCTGAACCTGGGACTCCAGGCCACTGGCGGGTGAAGGTGAGGCGCCATATTGAAAGAGGTGGCTGAATGGGCCTTTGTGTGCTGAGTGCCAAGATGCCCAGTTGGCTCGTCCTCCTCGCTCTGAGAACATACGGCCTCCAGCTAGGTATTTAGAGGACTGTCCTCTGAAGAAACTGGCCCACCCAAAGAAGTCCTCCAAGAGGAACTCTATGGTCTGGTGCCTGAATACCAGATGCAAGGCCACCGTCAAGGAGCCCCGTTTCCTGCAAGCTCCGCAGTGCCCTATGGCAGCAGCCAACAGCCCCACATATATGAGGATAAAAAAAATAAACAAGATGACACAAGGAACTGTTAGGAAGCAGAGATGATGAGAGAGCAGCGTCCAGTGTCAAACACACACGCAATCACTACTCCTAGAGGTGAAGACCTTGTGCCTACGTGAAACAATGGAAGACCATTTTTAAAAGGAGTATTCAGAAAACAATAAAGAGCCATTGCAAATTAAAAGCATAGTTTTAAAGTTTTCAATGCCACAGAAGGTTTAGAAGATAAAATCGAAGAAATCAAAAAAGTAGGACAAATGTTAAAGAGATGAAAAATAGGAGAGAAAAGATAAGCATAAGAGGATTAACCAAAGAGTCTAATAGCTGAGTAGTAGGAGCGTCACAAAGAGAAAGCAGAGCTAATGAATGAGAGATAATTAAGGAGTATTGTTTTTCAAGAAATGTCCTTAGAGCTAAAGGCCATTGGTTGCTAGATGTCTGTCCCCCAAATGCACAGTCCAATAAACACAAACAGCCCTCCGCTGAGGATCATTATTGTGAAATTTTAGCAAACCAGGAATAAAAGGAAGATTCTAAAAGTTTCCTCCAATGATGAGGAGGCAATAAGTCAAATATTTAAAAAAAAAACAGGAATTAGGTTTCTCAATGGGAACAATGCTGGAAGCTAGGTGACAGTAGAGTAATGCCTTCGAAATTCTCAGATCATTTAGAACCTAGATTTTTCCATACAGCCAAAGTACAAGGCTTTATTAGTCAAGTGTAAGGCTTTGTTAGTCAAATGTAAGGGTAGAACCCACATTTGCAGCTATGCAAGGTCTTAAAAACTTATCTCACGTATATCTTTTCCTAGAATGTTACTGGGAAATTGAAGTAGAAGAAAGGAATCTGAGAAGGATGTCTCCCACTAAAAAATAGAACTGACTTAATTACTTGACATATATTACTATGTTAAGAGAAGTTTATACCATAGGCAAAGATTTGGAATATGAAGCAAATAGAAAATTAAGCAAAATTTAAAAACAAGGCAAATGCTAACTTCAGGAAAAACAAAGTTTTCAATGAAATAAATGCAATGAAAGTAAGTGGTTCTGAACAATATTCACCAAGTCCTAGTAATAGAAAATTGCTTTAATCAACCCCATTCCTCCAAAGACACAAAAGTCATATTATCATTACTTGAAGAAGGGCTGTTCTTCTACAAAGTACAAGAGGAACACATTACTGTCCATGAGGGAAAAGGAGAAAAGATAAATTCTGGAAAAAATATTTGACATGAACTTTCTCCCAAGAACGGCGCAGTTTCAAGAAGACCATGAATTTCAAGGATTGAGACATGGTACGTGCATTTTCTTGGGTGTTGGGATCCTAGAACTGGAGTGCAGATTTAACTTGTTTTTAGTTTTGAGTTTCTTGCCTTGTTAATTCAAGTAGACATTTTAACTGGATTTGCCTAACTTCCTAAATAATCAAATCATGAACATAGTCCTTTATCTTTCATTGGTTAGGATGGTTTGACTGCTATACCAGAGACACAAAGTAACAGTGCTGGCCAGGTGGTGCAAGGTTAATGGGATGGCTTTGTGGTGAAGGGACACAAGCTCCTCCCCTCAGGTGGCCCTTTCCTCTCCAGAGGTGGTACTGTGTAGCAGGTAAAGGCAAAGACCCTGACTCTGGGAAGCCTGGCTTACATTTCCGTCCTGTGTTTACTGTTGTGTCCTATCTTTGTGCCTCAGTTTTTCCATATGTAACAAGGGATCAAGAGCAGTGCCTATTTCATAAGGCTGGCATGTGATAGTAGGAGGAAAGCCCTTGGAAGAGTGCCTGGCCAACTCTTGTTTTTAGGTGCCATCAAGTCAGGTCCAACTCATAGTGACATTGTGTACGCAGGATGAAACACTCCCCTATTCTGTGCCAGGCACAAATCTTTTTTATGTTTAGATTGTGTTAATCCATCTAGTTGATGGGCTTTCTTTTCCTTGTTGACCCACCACTCTCCCAAACATGATGTCCTTCTCCAGGGATTGGTCCCTCCTGACAACACGTCCAAAATATGTAAGATGCAGTCTAGCTATCTTTGCTTCCAAGGAGCACTCTGGTGGCACTTCTTTAGGACAGATCTGTTGGTTCTTTTGGAAGTCCATGGTATACGTTGTTGTTGTTAGGTGCCGTCGAGTCGAGTCCAACTCCTAGCGACCCTCATAGGGTTTTCAATGGCTGACTGTTTCGGGATTGCCTTGGGAGTGGGTTGCCACATCCTTGTCTCATTTTGCGGTGCTGGGAATCGAACTCCGGACCTCAGAGACTGCAGCGCAGCACTCTACCAACTGAGCTAAATCCCAGCCCCCCATGGTATACAGCAGGTACTAAATAAGCAGCCATGGTCTTCCCTGATCCATCCTGAGGTTTGTCAAGGTGCCTCCCAACTGTGCCCATTTGGAAACAGCAGGGAGCAGAGGGCTGAACTTCACCCTTCAAAGTTGTTGTTAGGTGTTGTCGAGTCATGTCCGACTCATAGCGACCCTTATAGGGTTTTCAATGGCTGATTATTTCGGGATTGCCTCGGGAGTGGGTTGCCACGCCCTTCTCCCATTTTTATGGTGCTGGGAATCGAACTCGGGACCTCAAAGACTGCAGAGCAGTGCTCTACCAACTGAGCTAAATCCCAGCCCCCTCCACAGTTACATCCAGGCAAATGCCCACATCCCATTTACTAGAATTCAATGCTTGGCCTCCGCCAGCAGCAAAGGCATAGGCAGCTGTAATCTTCATCCTAGGCACTCAGGCACCTCTAAAACTTTATCACTAGCAAAGAGGGTCACGGGAGGTATTGGAGAGTGGTTAACAGTCCTTGCCACCATCCCTCAGGTAGAGGTGTGACTCCCAGTTCTGTACTATATAACTGTCAATCAAAAGATAAAAATGTCAGCCCAGTGTGGTAATCTGTGTAACCCCAGCTACTCAGGAGTCTAAGGCAGGAGGATGGCAGGTTCGAGGCCAGAAACAACACATGCAACTTATACTCTGTCTCAAAATGAAAAATGAAAAAGGGTTGGGGTGTAGCTCAGTGGCAGAGCACTTGCCTAGCATGTGTGAAGCTGTGGGTTCAACCTCCAGTACCCCCAAAAAGAGAGAGAAATATCAAAGTATTGATCTGTCAGTGCCTTCATAAAGCTTTCCATATTAAAATGAGATTGCTTTTTATTTTGTCAAGTCTTGCTTCTTACTCAACTCAGAAATTAGATCTCTTTAACCATATTTCAAAGAAAGCAGATGACAACCCCTATAAAGGATCCATGAGTGAAATATCACTTTTATTTTTCCTTAGTTTATCACAGTGAGTTTGAGTATATTTTTTTGTTTTTAAAAGGTGGGCATTAGACTCCAGCAGACAAGCAATCCCAGTTTTATGAACACAGCTATGGGATATTGGAACTACCAAAGCAGAAATCTCATATAGGAACCTCATACGTTCATTCGCTATGACTAACTTCTCTGTCTGGTAGAATTGAAAGTTATAAGAATGGTTTTCTTTAAAGCAATATAGAAACTTTTTTTATTGCAAACAGCTAAATAAAGGCTGGCAAAAACAATACATTCATTTTTTTTTACTGCAGATCTTCAAATTATAGGAAACTTGTCTCTTGGCCAATTTGGGCTGGCTCAGAGCCAAAATAGATGTCTCCATTCTTCTTCTCACCCTTGTGCTGACTGTGGGCAAGATAAAAACCCTTAATTTTCAAAAACTCAAGCCAAGCATTGGGTAAAAAGCAAAGTGGCTCCCTTAACTATACTGTTTGTGAACACAAAGAAACCATATTACTCTTAACAGTTCATTTTTTTAGTCGCTAGAAATCAAGTACTGAGAACAAGAAAGTTTTAAAAAAGCAAGTGTCAAGTATTATGATAGTCTATCATAAATCAAGTTTTAATAACTAGGGGTATAATATACAAGAACAATCGGTGAATGTGAAAATACTCACTGGTTAAATATTTCTGAGCAATTGCTTTTCTCTAGGTGGGTTGGCCTAAGAAAATCAGAGGGCGTCTTTCCATTTCAAAGCACAAAAGACATCCCTTCGGCGTCTAGCCATGTTGCCCTCCCCCCCTTTTTTAATTAACAAGATTTGAGATCATTTGGCAAAGTGTAACCATAAATGTGAATATTGTGACTGGATGATGTTTTATCACTTGCAAAATAAATCTCGCCTCTTCTCTCCCTGTGTACTTCATAAATGTCGTTTCCTCTTCATATTTATCTTGCTTTCAAAATCCATTATGCAATTGTCATTTCATTGAAATCAAAAGCTGTCTCTTAATTACACAGGGATGGATTATAAATCAGTACCCATCCCTCTATATGTGCATTTTTTTTAACGATTACAGTTAAGCGCCTATTTTTGTACACAGAAGACCAAAGTGAATTTTACTGGGTTAAAATTAAGACTTGCAAAATTCTGTAGCCCGGAAACAAAACAAAGGAATATACGTGCATTTAGTTTACAATCAGAATGTGGCCTTGGGCTGATGAAATAATGCAACACTTGTTAAGTCAATGGCATTTCCTCCCTTGATCAGGTTAAATTCATCAGGTAGAGTTTAAGCCATACTTTCAACAGGAATTAGAAATGATGTGATTGGGGATGTTACTGGGAGAATGCCTTTGCAATCTAACTTGCAATAAATGGACTGTCATAAGACCCAGGTCTGCTGCATATCCTCATAATTAATCATACAGAGGCATCAACCCTTAAGGATTACACACCCTCTAAGTGGGCAAAATGGCTGTTTCGTTAAGCACTATGACTTGATTCATTTGGTATTGACTTTTAGCCTTTATTAACATGACTTCAATTTTATTTGTGTAATATTACTGCATTTCTAGAAAAATAAGCACCAACTGCTTTTTAGCTGATTGTACACCATACACTCCTTTTACAAAGTTACGCCGGGCTGGGTGGCGCACACCTGTAATCTCAGTGGGTGGGGAGCAGGAGGCAGGAGGATCGCAAGTTCGAGACCAGAGGCAGTCTGCATAACTTAACCAGAACCTGTCTCAAAAAGTCGAAAAAAAATGGGCTGGGGGTGCAGCTCAGTGGTCCAGCACTCACAAAGCATGCAGATGTGAGGCCCTGGGTTCGACCCCCAATACAGCAAAAAAAAAAAAAAAAAAAAAAAAAAAAAAAAAAAAAAAAAAAAAAAAAACCTGCAAGTTGCATGTCATTTTGCAGAAGAACTAAAGATTCTCATTTTAAAGCTATTTTAAGGAGAACAAGCCATTGCATAATGGTGCACTCGGGTTTCCCTCCACTGTAAAAACAATCGTGGAGGAGGACAGCATTGTGGACAGGAACCGTGCTGGGAGCAGAGAGGGCAACCACACTCAGGGTTGCCCACGGTCTAGGGGGAGGCAGGTGGGGACTTAGGTAACTGTGATCTGATGCAGGTGTGGGCTGTGCAAGCTCAGGGGACAGATCTGCTCTACCTGAAAGGGCCTATGATGGCTTCCCAGAGAAGGTGGCCTTTTGGGTTGGCCTTGAAGGGCATGCACAAGTTCAGTGTGGAGGAATCTCAGGGCAGGAAGGCAAACATCCTCAGCAAAGAGAGCGAAACTCTGGGAGCCATGTTCTTAGGTGGCCCCACTCTGCGCAGCCACCCGAAGGTGGGGCCCCTTGTAGGCTGCTCCAACCTTGCAGCAGCCCCTGAAGGTCTGGCCCCTTGCCTGGAGCGCTCTCCTGCTGCCCTGTGGCTTTCAGAGCTGTGATCTGGCCGTGGGCAGGAGGGCAATTTCTGGGAAGTGGCTCCAGATATTTCCCTTTGCCCATGGGAGGAGAGTCAGGGGCACCGAGGGGCCAGCTCTGTAGCCCTCAGACTGGTCCCAGGCAGCACATGTCTGCAGCCCATGCACCCAGCCAAGCACTCACACGTGGCAAGGAGAGCCAGGCACTCTGGTCCCCCATTCCCAGTGTCCCCGCTTCTCCCCTTGTAAGTCCCCCAGGCACTCGGGGTAAGCTACTGCCCAGCAAGTGCCCCACAGACTCTCAAGGCTCTGAAATCTGCTGCCTCCTCACTTGGCAAAGTGTGTTCTAAGGGCTCCCATGTCTGTGCTCAAGGGGGTGCCCTGTAGTAGTGACTGGAAGGAATCTGCCATTCCGGGGGGCTGAGCAGGAGCAACTATCTTTGGGTTAGTTCTGAACTCCCTCCTCTTCCCCCTGCCCTTCCCTTCTCCCCGGGTGACCATAAATGTTAAACCGTCATCTATTGACGATTATAATCATACAAAGTCAGCACAGATGGGCTCCACTCCTCAGCGCACAGCCATAAAGTTTACAAACTCTCTGTGGCCGGGGGATAAATTACCATGGCTGATACCTTGCTCATTTACACACAGCATTTTTCTTCTGGATGGAGATTTTTTCCTTTCAATCATCTGGCCAAAGTTTTTTTTTGTTTTTTTTTTAACCAACTTGATTACCTGGAATGTGAGATCTGAAGAGCAGGTTGGAAAGCATCATAAATGAGTAGGCAAAAGGATATTTTGAAACATGAAAAGGCAGCCCGGTTTCTTACCTGCTATAGTCCTGCGGGACAACTGAGCAACCGTGTACTCCCGCTGGGCCTGCGCGGTGAGGAATGGGCCCCCGACAGTTTATTTAAAAGTATACTGTCGGAGATAATGGCGTTCAGATGAAGTTCTTAGCCTCCCGATGGCTTCTGTTGTTCCCTGGACTAATTATGTCTACCTTAGGTTCACTAATGTAGGCCAATCAAGTTCGTCACGTGGGCTGATGTTTCTGGTGGTTGTTTTCTAGATTCTTCCCCACCATAGTACTAGTGGGTATTGTGCAATGGGATAGAAAAGGGATGATTAATTCAAAGTTCAGGTGCAAGACAGGGTCAGGAAAGAACTGCTCCTGGATGGAGTGAGCATTTCAAGATGAATCTGTGGCTTGCAACATCATTTGATGATGCATTTCCCATTCTGGAGGAAGTCGCTCGGCTGACACGCGAGTGATCGCAGCATTGGGTGCCATGCTCTGGGATAGGCTTTTCATAAAAATTAGCTGACATTGTCGGGAGCACACGAGTAAATTTATAGCTTTCATACAGGACTGCCATTCCCAGAGCAATTTCCAATCACTTGGGCTTTTTATTAAGTTTATTGTTCTTTTATTGTTTGGTGGCGTGTAAGCAGTGAGATTACAAATAAATGTAAGTTCCGCCGGATACCAAGCAAAGCTTGTAGAACCAGGCGAGAGGCAAGCAGAGGAAGGGCCGGCATTAATTCCAATCACAGCTGACAAGAAGCACCACCAGCTGACGCTCCTGTCATCTGCTTCTCTACAGCACTCAGGAAACGTCCCAGTCCCACGGAAGTTCTCCTGGAAGGCCTCGGAGAACTCGTGGGGCTGAGACTTGGTATAGCACACTACAATCAGCCGTTGAAAACCCTATGAACAGCAGAGAAGCTCTGACAACAGTGCTGGGCATGGGCAAAGTGTCTGGTAGGGTTTCATGTGTTGTACATAGGGCTGCTATGAGTCAGGCTCGACTCGACAGCATCTACCAACAACCAACAACCGTTTCGCAAGGCCAACAAACGGCACCTTCTTGTCCTTTCACTGGATCCTTTTCGATTCACAGTTGACCCCTTGCCCCCTGAGCTCCAGGTGGGTCACACTGGCATGGTGAGCACGTGATGATCTGAGCGCTGATGAGGGCCACCCTCCAAAGCTTGGCTGGCAGGGAGCCACAGCCCCCAGCTTGCAACCAGCGGGAGAACAGGAGCGCTCCCCAGGCCCCAGCTCAGAGCTCTAGATTCTGCTTAGCCGTCTGTGCATCCTCCATGTCTCCCCAAGGAAAGGGCCCTCTGAATCACCAAGCTGTCATTTTTCAGCAGTTGATGTTGTTGTTGTTGTTGTTAGGTGCCATTGAGTTGTATTTGACTCATAGCAACCCTAACAGGGTTTTCAATGGCTGATTGTTTTGGGATTGCCTTGAGAGTGGATTGCCATATCCTTCTCCCATTTTTGCAGTGCTGGGAATTGAACCCAGGACCTCAGAGACTACAGAGCAGTGTTCTACCAACTGAGCTAAATCCAAGCCCTGTTGCTAGGGGCCATTGAGTCATGTCCGACTCATAGCAATGCTTATAGGGTTTTCGATGGCTGTTTCGGGATTGCCTCGGGAGTAGATTGCCATATCTTTCTCCCATTTTTGTGGTGCTGGGAATCGAACTCTGGACCTCAGAAACTGCAGAGTGGCACTCTACCAACTGAGCTAAATCCCAGCCCCTTCAGGATTTGATAGAAAGTTGTTATCCAGGGCGACTCTGGTGGCCCAGGAAGTCCACGCTGAGCTCAACCTGCAGGGCTGGCAGGGGTCACAGGACTGCAGCACACAGGAGCAACAGAGGGGAAGTTGAGGCCCAGGAGGCACTTTCAGTCAGCCCCTTCTGAGACCATGAGGGAGGGGGCCCGGGAGGGTGTGAGGGTGGCACTCAGTGACGTACTAGGAGTAGAATTTTCACCAGGTCTGTAGCAGACGAACCAGTAGGTTGATCAGAAGAGAACCCCAACTTTCAGAAGTCCTTAGACTTTGAAGATTCTCTCCTTGCCCAAGGATTCTTCAGCTGACTTCCTTTGAAAATAGAGGTTCAGGTTATCCAAAATGACGGTACTCTGGGAATTGTTGTCAGGTGCCATGAAGTTGGGTTCAACTAATAGAGAGCCTACGTACAACAGAACAACACACTCCCTGACACTGTGCCATGCCCAGCATTCTGTCAGTGCTTCTCTGCTATTCATAGAGTTTTTGATGACTTATTGTTTCAGGAGTGGGCTGCTTAGTCCTTCTCCCAAGCCTACAGCACCCACTATTCCCAGGTGGTCTCCCATCCAAGGACTAACCAGGCCCGACCCTGCTTAGCTTCCAAGTTCAGATGAGATTAGATGTCAGGGTGGTATAGCTGCAGACAATCTGGGAATGTTGTTGTTGTTAGGTGCCGTCTGGTATCTGACTCATAGCGACCCTACATACAACATGTAAAGCGCTATTGTCAGTGCTTCTCTGTTGTTCATAGGGTTTTCAATGGTGGATTGATTTTTGGGAGTGGGTTGCTGGGTCCTTCTCCCAATCTGGAAATAGATACTAGTAATAGCCAATGAGAGATTAGGGCCACAAGGACACCCGGCTGGGGTATACCACCCAGCCAAAGGTCTGTGTGAGTAGGAGTCACCCTCTGCCTGCTGATGGACAGCTGTCAGACATGCAGCTACAGAGCCTAATGCCAAGGTTGAGGGACCTGGACATAGAGGCTTGTTGGTGACCTGATTCCTCAGGCCCCATCCTTGGTCCATCCTGCAGCCCTATAACCATGTTCTGGACCCTAAGGAAGGAAACACTCCCTGTGAGAGGCGGGGGTGCCTCTGACTCTTGGCTTGGAATTTCAGGGTGCTGGGGGAGTGCAGAGTACATGCATCTGTTCCACACTGGGTGTGGATTTGCAAGGGTGTCTCCCTTTCCAGGGCCCATCTGCATGACTTAGCCATACTGACCGAGGGCCCGGGTTGGGCTGCAGCATCGCAGCAAATTGCATGGGCTGAGTCACTTTCGGAACAGCTGCGGACAGAAACCGAACCAGGGAGGCCTCTCAGTTTTTCACAGCGTTTTTGAGCAAGTGGTTAAAAGACCCACAGCGGCACAGAAATCACCAGCCTAAGCCTCTAGGAAGTGCCATGGGGATGCCAGGGGGCCATCCTTTTCCTAAAATAGTCCTCACATTTCTAAGTTTAAACTGTGCACAGGGGTGCAGTTCCCCGAGTGCTGAGGTGGCTCTGGAGCCCAGGCAGAGTGACCTGGGAGGAGCTGCCGCCCAGCCGGGGCATCACATGTCAATGGCAGTGGCTGGCAGGGAGGTGCCCGCGGGAGGGGTGGAGTCAGCGCAGCAGAGCCCACCTTGGTCTGTGCCTTTGCCTTCCACAGCACCCTGGCTGGTGAAGCACAGGGTAGGGAGTATCCATGATTGACTGACTTAATGATTATTGGTTGGTGTAATGATCACTAATGATTTAGTTGATTGAATTAATAATTATTCGCAATTAATCCATCCTCACATTAAGTGAAATATTCTCCTCACTGGATAGTGCTCCGTTCTTGTCCCAGGAGACATTTACTAGCTGTAAGCATGAGGTGGGGCTGGGATTTAGCTCAGTTGGTAGAGCACCGCTCTACAGTCTCTGAGGTCGCAGTTCGATTCCCAGCAACACAAAAATGGGAGAAGGACGCAGCAACCCACTCCCAAGGCAATCCCGAAACAGTCAGCCATTGAAAACCCTATGAGGGTCGCAACGACTCGATGGCACCTAACAACAACAACAACAAGCATGAGGTGACATGAACTCTGTTGTCTCTTTCTGAACAGGCGTTGATAAAACAACTCTCCTCATCTCAGCCCTTGTGACGATGACTCCCCGATCCATGTGTCCCACCCACATCTCACACCTGGCAAGGTTTCCTTCCAGCACCTGAGGCATCCCTCACCCCTGGGAGCAGAGCGCCAACCTCCACCCACCAGCTGCTGGTTTAGTGCCTCTGCTGTCAGCTGCCCGAGACACAGGATGTGGCTTCCCCACCCACAGCCAGCCAGGGATACACCTCACCCCCTGACCCCTCATGCCACACAGTCCTTGGCCTGACAGCCCCTCCCTTTGCGTCTCTGCCCTCCAGGTGAGGCTGCACACTTCGTCCAGGTGGGAGACTTTGGTGACCCCATTGCCCATCCAGCAAGCATAGCCTGCTCTCACTCCCCTGCCAAAGACCTCCAACAGGCCAGCTGACGCTTTCCAGCCTTTTTTCTCACAGCGATTCTACCCACTTTACCTGCTCCAATGGAACTCTGCACCCTAGCTGGCCCCGCGTGGATGGACACACCACATCTGTGGACCGGCAGCGGCCTCTTCCAACAAGACCTCCCTGTGGCCTCTACCCACAGTATCTCCAGCTCCAAGGGCTTTCCCATGCCCGTCTTCCTGTGCCCCTTGACACCTCACTCCAACCTACACATTTGTGCAGCCATCTCCTTGCTTCCTCGAGCAGCCCCCACCTCTGCACCTGGCACCGTGAGTCCCCTAGAGGGGGTTCCCAGTCCCTGGAGGCCAGAGACGGTAACTCTGCCCGCGCGACACCTCCCAAGCCTGGCTCAGTGCCTGGCTTACCGCCGGTTTCCAGAACAGTTTGCTGGATTGCAATCTAGCTGGATAACAGGGCTCATTCACCAAGCCTGCATTCGGAAACTTGACGTCCGTCAGAATACCTCGAGTCCCGGTTTCCCTCCTGTGTGTCTGGGGGCAGGCCTGGAAGGAGGGGAGCCTTGCCATTTGGAATGCATTATTCCCTTTGGAGAGGCCCGGGGTGAAGGGAGCGCTTCCCTCCTGGTTGTCACTGCCTCCTGCCCTGGGCGGCCCCAGCCTCAAGCCCCTGGGGCTACCTTCTGTGCCACCCCCAGGCAGTCTGTTAGCCTCTGGGTCTGGAAGCTGGGCTGAGGCCAACCCTGCAGGCAGCAGGCAAGGCCACCCATTCCGCATCTGTGCAAATCAAAGCGCTCGCAGCAATATTCATCTTAATTTTCTCTTTAAACCCTTGAGTTGCATTATAGCCTCCATTGTGCGGGTGACAGACAAATGCCTCGCAATAAATCAAAGTTAGGGTGACTGATACGCTAAACACCTTTGCTTAATGATGTGATTGTTTCTTATCTGCAAAGTAATGTCACTTATGGCTTTGCTATTTATAGTCAATGTAGTGTTAGACCATTTTATGCCCCTGATGCCTCTGTGGCCAGCCCATTAGCTATGATTATGGACCAAAGGGGGATACAGCCTCTGAAAGCTTGCACACGGAAGCCTTCAGAGTGTTAAACCCTCCCTACCCGCAGACAGCCCAGCTCCCCATATGTACTCTGCCTCCAGTTTCTCGCAGGCACGGGTAAGCAGGTGACACTATGGCCGGTATGGCCCTTTTGTGCACAACCTGTACTAGTTCTGAGCATGTTCAGGGTAGCAAGGTAGATGTTAAATGGAGGAGGGGGGAGAAGAAGAAGGAGGAGGAGGAGGAGAAGGAGGGGGGAGGAGAAGGAGGAGGAGAAGAAGAAAAAGAAAGAGGAGGAGGAAGAGAAGGAGGAGAAGAAAAGGAGGAGGAGAAGGAAAAGAGGAAGAGGAGGAGAAGAAGAAAAAGAATAAGAGGAGGAGGAAGAGGAGGAGGGGAAGAAGAGAAGGAGGAGAAGGATAAGGAGGAGGAGGAGGAGGAGGAAGAAGAAGGAAGCAGCGGCAGCGGTGGCAGAGGAGGAGGAGAAGGGAAGAGAAGAGAAGACTAAGGGGCTACCTCCCTGCCTATGAAGAGAAAGCTGGGCGCTTGCGAGCAGGTCTCCTAGGCTGGCCCAGACCCTGCCATCCATTCCTTACTCACCAAGCCTTTTGCCCAAACTCTCTCTTGGAACAGTGTCGGTGAACAGAGCAGAGCATGCCCCATCCCCCTCCTCTGCTCTGTCCCTGCCCTCAGGGAGTTGCCACCAACTTCAAAGGCAGCCCCCAGGGGTGGGACCAGGGCCTGTGCTCCGGGTTGGCTGCCCACCCCTCCCAGGCCTGGAGCAACTGCATAGGCCCACAGCCACCTCTCCCCGGATTGTGAGCCAAACAGCCCCCAGAGTGGGACCCCGAATCATGGCTACCCTGCAAGAAGAGGTGGAAGAAACGCAGAGCCTGTCTGACATTGCAGAAATCCTCTCCAGGATGCTGGGCCCCTGGGCCACAGCTGTGGGCGTTCAAAGGCACGCCAGGGTGGCTTTCCCACGCCTTCGCTTGATAATGAGTGATGCCTAAGCCCCAGCCCCTAGGAACTGTGATGTGACTTTATTGGAAAATGAGCTCTCCAAATGTAATCAAAGTGAGATAAGATCATCCCGGAAAAGAAACAGGGAGGGCCTGGTCCTGTGAATGGTGTTTTTACACAGAGGGGGATCTGGGGCGGGAGACTCAGAGAGAGGAATGCCCTGCGGAGAGGTACAGGGGCTGGCCTCGCAAGGACATGGACAGAGACGGCAGTGACGCATCTCCAAGCTGCAGGACACGAGGACTGCTGGGGCATCCGGCAGCTGGGAGAGGCCTGGCACAGGCTGTGCCCTGGAGCCCCAGGAGAACCAGCCCTGCCCACATCGCCAGCCCAGACGTCTGGGCTCCGGAATGGTGAGGGAACTCTCGTGCTGTTTAACCCACGAGGTCTGTGGCAATTTGCTACGGCAGCCACTGGAAGCCAAAAGCGGGACCAAGCTGCTGTCTGTGGGCCTCACTGGACAGATATCAGGGTGAGCCGCTGGCCGGGAGTAAACTGGCTAGCCTGGGCACTGCCCACCTGGCCACGAGGGGCTTGGTCCCAAAGGCAGCAAGTCTTCTGAGAATTTGGGTGTCAAGACACAGGGGGTTAAAATCGAATCTTGGTAGGCAAGGAAAACCTCACGCATGTCATCTGCTGCAAGTGTATATTTATGTTGCTGTGTTTTACGCCTTTATCCTCAACTCCAGTGTCCTATGCCATTCATTCTCCTCCGATGTTTTGAAAAGAATGAACTCTGGGTTACTCTCTGCTACACATTACCACCCAGCCAAGCACATTGCTCGGAGCAGGTGGAGACCTCGTCCCATTCAGTCCCTGCTGCCTTCCTTCCTGAAGTCACAGCCCACTTTAGGAGCAGAGCTGGGAGTTCTAAGCATAGGTACCAGCTGTACCTTCATCGAGGGCAACTGCGCTTCAGCTGTTTCCCCACTGTGAGGCAGGGTGCATTTGGACGCAGGATCTAGGGGGCAGCTAAGAGTGGCTCAATAATGAGGCTTGGTCTACACAGAATGCAGAGGTGGCAGGTCAGGAGCTCAGTGACATCCATGGGACTTTGGGTCCTGCCAGCCTTCGGCTCAGCATCCTCAGGTGGCTCTTGGAAGGCCTGTGTGGCTGCGAAAAAGATGAGAACCAGGCTCCAAGAGCCAGCTTCTGGAGGGGCTGAGGCAGGAGGATGGCTTGAGCCCAGGAGTTCAGACCAGCCTGAGCAACACAGGGAGATCTCATCTGAAAAAAAAAAAAAAAAAAAGGAAGAAAGAAAGA